>APFE030151353.1:0-38571 GCA_000404065.3 Pinus taeda | reverse complement strand
GGGAAAGGGCATTTAACTACATGGGAGAAATAAGGAGAAACTGAAAACCGAGGTGGGAAAACAGAAATTTTAACAATTCAGAGGCATCTTAGGCCAACTCAGCGCAACCCTGCTTTTAGTACTGAGTACTCCTTGATTTGCCAAGATGTCCGCCAATTTGTTAGTTGTTCTTCTCACATGGTTAAAACTCACAGTGTGTAATCCCCGTAGATGAAGCTGAATCCTCTGAAAGACTTGGAGTAGTCTCCATTGTTTAGAGACTTTTTTCCGGCTCCGTGCCATAGCTTATTTTTTTGACTGAGTTTATAATTAACTCAGAGTCAGCTTCGACAATAACATTTTGGAAATTATCCTGCTTCAGAAATTCTAAACATTGCTCAAGAGCCATTAATTCCGCCATATTGTTAGTGGCTCTTCCCAAATGGCAATGGAAAATGAAGAGGAGACTGCCATTTTCATCCCTTAGCACCCCAACACATCCAGTAATACCCGGGTTATCTTTGGAAGCCCCATCAATGTTGAGTTTCAAAAAACCCTGAGGGGGAGGATGCCAATGATCTTGTTTAGAATCCATCTTCAAAACATTCCTGTCCAAGCCTTGAGGAATAAGCCCCTGCATACCTAACTTAAGAAGTATCTGCGATTCAGCGTTTGAAGGTGGATTCTTAGGGAAAGTTCGCACTATGGTGTTTACTGTGTCCTTAAGTTGTCTTAAGATTTGCTCGAGAAGACATTGGGAGGAACTTTTTACATTCTTAAAGATTATGTGATTCCTTTCTTTCCAGACAATCCATATTATGAAACTAGGCATTAAAGCCTAGGCTAAGCCTAGAAGTTCAAAGTCAAAGAAGTTGCATCTCCAATTGATTAGGGTATTGATAATGCTTCCTTTGTCCCTGTCTGTCTGCTAGAAGATGGTGGCAAAAGCATCCCACAACCAAGAGGTAAAAATACAATTATTGAGAAGGTGCTCCATTGTTTTCTCTTGGGCTTCACATAGCTGGCATCTGGAAGGGTGTAATATTCCTAATTAGCTATGGCTAATTGGAATATTCGATTTTGTTCAATTTTTGCCTTCTATATTTATATGTAAATAAAAAGTGAGGAAGGGAGAACATAACTCACTTTAGAATAAAAAATCACTTCCTAGGTAGCACAACGTTGTGACTTAAAGGGAAGCCAAGGGGGCCAAAGGGGGACGCAGAAATGGAGCCCATGCAGACACATGGAGGAACTGCGCAGGAGGAAAAAAACATGTGGCAAGAGGGGAATCACGCAGGAGGAGGTGAGCCTAGGGATTGTGAGAGGCAGAGGCTATAAAATAGATAGGAGCCCCCTCATTTTGGATCATTCAGTTATGTGCATTTTGAGCTAGTCGTTTCGACTTCTCAGCACGCTGGCTGTTTAGCTAGTCTGCAACACTGTTTAGTGCATTGAGTGTCTCCGTTCGGAGATCTCACCCTTAGCCTCGGGGGACTTTGAGTGCCTGCTCAGGCAAGGTATTTCCATCAGTATTTCAGCAGTAGTTTTATCAGCATATCAACAACAGTTTCATCAGCGTTTGGAGGACTGCACAGCACATGGAAAGGGACGTAGTTCTTTTTGGTTGTAGTGCTGGATTGGGGTTTGTAGGTGGATTTATGCTGGGTGATTGAGCAGGGGCCCAGCTCTTGTCTCATTGGAGGATTTTTGGCAGGGTTTCAGGTAGTGTTTCAAGCAGAGTTTAGAGGGGTTTCTTCAGTGGCAGCGTAGGGCATTGAGGAACTGCGCCGAACCGCAAGGGGGTGTTTTTTAGGGGTCGGCCATTCTACGAAAGCTTTCTGGGTTTTTCTAGGTTTCTTGAATACAGCCCGAATCCAGAGTTTCAGCGTTTTCCGAGGAGGGGAGCAGCCCCAAATCATCATTTGTTCCCTAGCAGCAGCAGCAGCACAAGAACAACATCCACGCAGAGAGGCCATTCTTGTCATTCCGAGAGTATTTCTTCACTTGCCTTGTGCAAGTTGAGGTGTCATCTGTCTGATCACCTCTTGTACTCATTTTATTGCTCAATATAATAAAATGGCTTAGCATTTTCTCGCTACATTTCTTTTGTATCTGCTTATATTTTCGGTTTACATTATTATATGTTGTTCCACTGTTATTTTATCACTTCTGGGTTATTATATCATTTGCACATATTTGGTTGGAGTTTTTGCTGGGGTTTGAGGAATATTCCAGGTTAGGAATATTACAAAGGGCCCATAACACCCCTCTTCCAAATGTTATCCCAAGTCAGAATTTTCCTATGATGCACCAAACACATGAAGAGTTTAATCTTCATCCATCCTTGATGTCTCCATATGTTCTGCCAAACCCTATCTGGTCCATTGGAATCCAGCTCAAGGAGTATGTGTTTTTCCTCCTTGAGATTGAAGGTTCATAACGTTTTTCATGTATCATGCCTGAAAAAGGCATTGGGGCAGCAGGTGACAGTGACAGATGAGCTACCACTCATGGATGACGAGGGGCATTTGGTATTGTAGTCGGAGGCTATCATTGATACCAGGGAGAGGCAGCTGCGGAGCAGGACGGTCCGGAAATTCTTGGTGAGGTGGAAGAATTTGCCGGATGAGGATGCCACTTGGGAGAGTGAGAAGATTTTACAGCATCCATCACTTCAGTTGCTTGAGGACAAGCAACATTTTGCCGGGGGAGACTGTAATATTCCTAATTAGCCATGGCTAATTGGAATATTTGATTTTGTTCAGTTTTTGCCTTCTATAGTTATTTGTAAATAAAAAAGTGAGGATAGGGGACATAACTCACTTTTAGAATAAAAAAAAGTCACTTCCTAGTAGCACAACGTTGTGACTTAAAGAGGAGCCAAGGGGGCCAAAGGGGGATGCAGAAATGGAGCCCGCACAGACCCATGGAGAGACTGCGCAGGAGGGAAGGAACACGTGGCAAGAGGGGAACCACGCAGGAAGAGGTGAGCCTTGAGATTGAGACAGGCGAAGGCTATAAAAGAGAGAGGAGCCCCCTCATTTTGATCATTCAGTTATGTGCATTTTGAGCTAGTCGTTTCGACTTCAGAGCATGCTGGCTGTTTAGCTAGTCTGCAACACTGTTTAGTGCATTGAGTGTCTCCGTTTGGAGATCTCACCCTTAGCCCTGGGGGACTTCGACTACCTGCTCGGGCAAGGTATTTCCATTGGCATTTCAGCAATAGTTTTATCAGCATTTCAGCAGCAGTTTCATCAGCATTTGGAGGACTGCGCAGCACTGAGAGAGGGACACAGTTCTTTCTGGCAGTAGTGTTGGATTGGGGTTTTTGCAGGAGGATTTATGCTGGGTGATTAAGCAGGGGACTAGCCCTTGCCTATTGGAGGATTTTTGGCAGAGTTTCAGGCAGAGTTTAGAGGGGTTTCCTTCAGTGGCAGCACAGAGCATTGAGGAACTGCACAAAACCCCAAAGGGTGATTCCAAGAGAGCTTTCTGGGTTTTTCTGGGTTTCTTGAGTGGAGCCCAATTCCAGAGTTTCAACATTTTCCGAGGAGGGGAGCAGCCCCAAATCATCATTTGTTTCCTAGCAGCAACAGCACGACAGTTCTCTAGCAGCATCCACGCAAGGAGGCCATTCTTTGTTATTCTGAGAGTATTTCTTCACTTGCCTTGTGCAAGTCGAGGTGCCATCTTTCTGATCACCTCCTGTATTCATTTTCTTGCTCAGTATAATAAAATGGCTTAGCATTTCACGCTGCATTTCTTGAGTATCTGCTTATATTTCCTGTTTACATTATTATATGTTGTACCACTGTTATTCTGTCATTTTTGGGTTATTATATCATTTGCACGTATTTGGTTGGAGTTTTGCTAGGTTTTGAGGAATATTCCGGGTTAGGGATATTACAGTTGGTACCCAATGGAGTGAGCTATGGAGATGGTAGTGGACCCAGGTGGAGCTTAGTAGGAGTTTCTAGGCACTGGGGATGCTAGAAGCCCTGACTGGCATTGGGATTCGGTAGGGACCACCTATCATTTCCTAGGTATACTGGTTGACTATGACCTAGAGGGTATAGTTGACCTAGCAGTTGAGCGTTCACCTCTGCTAGGAGAGTTTTGGTCAGCACCAGCGGCCAACCAGTTTATGGACATGCTTCTTGGGTTGACTTGGTACGGCGTTTGTACACAGGATCAAGGGGTGATCAGCACACTCTGACAGGAGTTTGTTAGAGGTGGCATTGGCAGGCCACCAGATGGCGCCTTGTATGAAATTAGGGATTCTTCACTTTTGTGTGGGGCACAGAGGACGCAGAGGAGTAGCACAATGATAGCATCACTGCTAACACAGAGGGAGATTCACTTCTCAGAGCCCTCAGGGAGGATTTGGAGTGAAGATCCATTCACCAGAGGTTATGATGATATGACAATGTAGGTGATAATATCGGTTGGGTGTGGGTCGATGCATAGGGACACAGCGTTAGGCCATCTCATTCGGGGATGGGTAGGAGCATCTAGCTTGGAGCATTAGTCTGCAGATGGGCATAGAGACGCATGGGGGAGTGCCTCACATCGCATTGAGTACATGTGGGGAGTGAACAATGCAGTGACACAGGCAGGACATAGGACGGTACAGGATGGCATAGCCGTAGACAGGGGTATCCAATGGTGTATAGGGATAAGTTGCAGCATACAGTGTCATGTCGAGAAATGCGGTGTTGCTTGGTGGTGTGTAGTGACGCATGGTGTGGCGCAGCAGGCTCTTGGAGCGTTGCCTCCAAGGAGGCATATGGACAACAACATTAGGTGTGCCATTGGATGCAGCTCACCTAAGATCAATGAGGACATTGTTGAGCATCTAGGGACACCATGCTTAGCAGAGACAAGGCTTCGAGGTAGTTATTAGCAGAGCCGAGGTGGAGAGAGTGTCGTCTGTAGGATCACTCTTGGGCATTCCAGCAGAATTTTGATCATACCATTTGGGACATACCCTCCCATCATCTTCCAGTGTTGCTTATAGTCATAGAGTGTTTGGTTGTTTACCCTTGATAGTCTCCATTCAGGCAGCAATGTATGGGAGGCTCACCCTAGACAGTTGGTTTCCACTTGTTCAACCATTCACAAGAGCTTACACTAGAAGGAATCTTGGTAGCTTGGTTAACCTCGCTCCCGATACTAAAAAGGTTCTAAGAGCCCTATTAAAAAAATTACATTCTAGAGGGAAATTAAATTTTCTTAGACAGGAAGCTCTCCTTGATCTCCATTTGATTTTCATTAATCCCATAAATCAAGACATCATGCGTGATTTTTACAAGCCTTGCAACTTCACCAACGTCCAAGGATATCCGCATGATCTACCAAATGAATCTACTATGAGCAAGTTGCCAATCTTTGAAGGAAACAATGCCATCAATGCTAAGGCTCATATAAATAAGTTCAACTCCTTCATCCAGAGATAAGCTCATTCCGCTACATACAACCATGAATATGTCAGGATGAAGTTGTTTGTTTTATCATTGGAAGATAATTCTCTTGATTGGTTTCATGATAAAGTAGACAATGCCTTTGACTCCTTAAGAACCCTCACTAATGTGTTTAAAGATAAATATGGGGATAAGAGGACGAGGTATCTAGAGCATAGAAGTATGACAACTTATGTCCAAAAAAATACATAAGACAACTCTCTTGAAGATCAAAATATTCCAGAATTCATCTCCTTGGTTCAAGAAAGAGTGACATCGATGAAGCCAACCTTTTTGAATGGAATCAAGACAAAGCAAACAGCTCGATGAAATTTATGTGGTTGAAAAAGTTGAGGCACCTTTGTTGAAGAAAGTTGACTCTTGACTGATCTGTTAATGAGCTCTAAGACAATTAATAAGGTATTACAGACTCATGTGCATGGATTTTCCTATGTTACTTTGTGCAATGGATCGATAAGATTGTGAAATACATAGACAATGAGGCAGCAAAAAGAAACATAATAGATAACACACATAAACACAACAATTTTAATAAAAAGTTCACCCCACACTCATGGGCTACATCTCCTGGTCCAGCCTTCAATGGTGACCTTTCTATTATGTCTTCAAACAGAGTTTTACAACAGTCAGCTCAATTTGAGCCTCACACAACAGATACAAAACAATAAGGCTTTACTTGGATCCCCCAAGTCTCTTCTAAGTACACAGACTCTCCTCACTAACTCTATGTCTCTATTGCTCTATCTCAACACTGCCTTCAATACTGCCTACCTTTGTTTCTGTCAGTCTATGGCTTTTAAAGCCAATCCGTGCTATCTGTTCATTCTCCTTCGTGGGCTCTCTGGCTTCCCGACTTCTGTGCACTCAAATCCCCCTTTGAGCGTTAGCAATCATTGCTAAACGCTTTCAGGGATGGTGGCCACCTGTTCTGCAACGGAGTGGGTCATCGGGCCTGTTGACCTCTACCGGTCAACTACCCATGCAAGTACACCCCCTTTTTTCTTTGCAAAAAGGGGCAGCACCTGATCAGCGTGTCCGTGCCATCCTCCAGTCATCAGCAGCTTGATCAATCTAATTGTAAACCCAGTTTGCATGTATTAATTGTAATTAATCCTAGCATATATGAGTCGTGTCGGTAAATTGCCTAGGTGGACCTAACTTTCTTATGATAATCTATGTCCCGGAAGGTTTTTCGTCTCACCGATCCACGGATCGGCAGAGTTTTCCTTCAAACCTGACCCCAAAGCCGGGATAAATTTTGTCATTGGAATTTTGAGAGAATCCTAGTGTGTTGATCTGCTAGATTATAGTTGTGTCGCAGAACTGGGCGATATTGTGAGGGTCTATGTTAAAGGGGTTTTTCTCCCTTAAGATGTAAATTGTAAAAGTCATGATGTAATGTGTTCAGAGGGTCGAAAAATGTTTTAAATCCCCTCATGAGTCCTAAGTCCTAGGTCTTAGGTGATGTTTCCAAGGGCTTAGTTCGATGATCCATTTTAAAATGAATTAAGAAATTAAAAAATGAATAAAAATAATAAAATAAATAAAAATAAAAAAATAAAAAAATAATAAAGTAAAAACCCTAACTAATAAAATAATAATTTTAAGTGAATAAATCGACGGATGAGATCAAGAGATGTCTTGATCCTCATCAATGGTCGAGATCGCTTCATCATGGATCACTCGAACTAGCCGTTGGGATCATTTCCTTTATATAGGGTTTTAGGGGGTCATTTCAGATCATAGGATCTATGAGTCTAAGATTGAAGAAGCTCTCTTGTAAATCTGTTTCTGGTTAATAAAAGAAGACTTTGGGGTCCATATCTTGCTGGTGTTACTCTCTTGAAATGCTGTAAGATTGTTTAATTTTCTGCATATGTTATTTTCAGCCGTTAATAATAGCTTTTTGTAGAGTATTGTGAGCACAGGTATCTTGTTTCACTTACTAGGGTTTGGGTGCTGTTAGGGTTTCTGAAGTAATGGCAGGTATCTCCATTACTTCCTGAGATCTAGCAGCATTTTTGCCCTCTTTACTGATGGTTGTTTTGAGCTGTGCAGAAAACATTTTCTGAAGGAAATTCGTGGGCGTTCGGGGAAGTTCTCGGCTGAACCAGCCAACTCCCGCAAGCATTTTTTTTTGCTGAGCCCAGTTGGATTTGATCCTGGGTCTATCATTCGGTTTATCTTTCTGATTTGCATGAGAGATTCTCTGAAGTTCTTCACAGTGAAAATCTGAAATCATTATTTCTTTAAATATTTTCTGTGCTTACTGATGAAACTGGCTATTAAGGGGCCAAAATCTGTAAATTAAATTAGTTGTTTTAGGGTTTCAATTTTTTTTTATGATCTAGGGTTTTTTTAATTTTGTTTCACATAGATTTTATTAGGGTTTTTTTTTTTTTTTTTTTTTTTTTTTTTTTTTTTTTTTCTGCAAGTTACAGGAGCCGAGAAATTTCTGGGGTTTCATCAATCAAATCTGAGCAGTCTCATTTCCATACACACGTTGACCTGCAAAAAACAAAGCGGTTTTTGGTTTCAAAAATTTCAGCGTGGGAATTCAGCTGCTATCAACCATCTGCCTGGACCTCCAACCTGCAAACTTTTGATTTACGGGCCACCAGCAAATCGTTTCCTCCTGTCCATTTTTTTTTAGGGCATCCATCCGCCCTAGGGTTTTCTGCAAAGTTTAGCATTTCTCATTCTGAAGATACGCAGAACCTGCAGCAGCAAATCATCAGTAGCGTTGACGTCCCAGGCTCCCATCTACCTACACGCGGATCTGCAAACACAAAGCATTTACGAGTTTTTTTTTTATACAAGTCGTGGGGATCAGGTGCGTGTGCGATCCACCATCCGTCTGCTAACGTCGATTCTCCACGTCCATTCCCGAGCCCTCGAGCCTGTCCGCAAGAAGCTATAAGTGCAAATCAATTCAGGTAAATCATTGCATAGTTTAATCATTAAAGAAAATCGATTGGTGCGTGAGTTTCTAAGCTGGCGTAAGTATTCCACTGATGTCTGCCTGCCCGTCGTTGATTTTTGTTTCACCAGCAACATAGCATTCGATTTTTCATTTATACGCATATGGTTCTTCATTTCATTGCATAGTTCAATCGAAAGGGTTAATAAAATCAATTGCTGTGTGTGTGGGTTTCGTAGCATCAGCGTGAGTTCAGGTTTGAAAAATCCGAGGTCGATTTTTGTTCAGTTTTCGTTGATGCGTATAGCGTAGAGGTAGATTAGGGTTTTGTCATGTTGCTCTGCGTATGGTTTCGTTCTGACTTCTAGTCACGTCGTCTTTCCCTTCGAACCTTAGCTGCCTGCGTTCGAACCTTAGCTGCCTGCGTTTTGGGTGGGTATGCGTTATTTGTTTTTTTTAAATGATAGCTGGTTGCGTAGGTTTAGCATAGTCACGTTTTCTTATTTTTTTTGGGTTTAGTTTGTTTCATTTATATGTATTAAAAATAGTTTTAGTTTTGTCATTTTTTATTTATTTAGTTACGTTAGTTTCATTTTATTTTTAATATATGTTAGGATTTTGGCATTAGTTTACTTTGATTTTATTAAAAAATCGAAAAATAAAAAAATAAAAAATCGTTCTAAGGTTTTATTTTTTATTTTATTATGATGTTTTAACTTTGTTTCATAAAAAAAAAATATATATATATATTATATATATATATATATATATATATATAAAATAATAAATAAATAAATTTCTATAAAAAGGATTTTTGTTTTAGGTTTTCAATTAGGGTTTTTTTTTAGATTAAAGGTAGATTTTTCTCTTCTAAATTTTATAAAAATAAAATTTCTAGTTTTTTCTTTAAAAAAAATTAAAAAAAAAAAAATTTGTGGAAAATTATTTTTTCCAGAATCAGTTGTTTTCAATGATTATCTTTCATGCTGAGATCTAAAATTTTCAAGTCGAGACACGAAATTGATATCTGGATAATAATTTATGATTCTCGTGGTGGTTTTAAGCATTTATCTTTTCGAAGTTTTTCAGTTGCTGGATATCGTTTTGAGCACTGTGATTTAGCTGATGACAAATGATCGTTGTTCACGTTTCATGTTTCTATAATCATCTAACAAGTAATCGATTTAATAACAATCTCTTAAGGCACTGGTCTGCTAAATTAATCAATTCATCTAGTGCTTATCTTATCGTGTCTCGTGTCTCCCAACCAACTGGTCGACAGTTGGTCTTCATCATCTCACAGGTTCTACCCCCCTTAGCCACGGGAGACAGGCTTAAACGCAGGGATCGAGGATCAGAGTGACAGCCCCAGGTCTGAGCGTTGTTGTGCTAATCTGCGCGACAACAGGTACAATGATTTGGAACTAGTCTGAACTTCTTTCTTGAGAAAGATCAACATGGTTCTCGTCTAGACGTGAACACCAACGTATTTATGCATGTTTTGTTTGTTCATCTCTAAATCCTCGTTGGTGGAAAGTTATCTCAGTGTTCCAAGTACTCTTCAATCTCCTTCCTAACTTGGTGTTTGAATTTAGCTTCGATGAGTGAGCCAACTAATGGGATTTTGTGGGTTCTCACCATGAAGTCCAAACCATTGTAACACTATACATATAAGGCCTATTAGTCTTGTGGGCAAATGATCCAAAAATGGATCCAAATATGCTTTTTAACACTGCCAAAGTCTTCCAAATTTGCCTAAGGATCATGCAAAAATCACAACAATCGCATGCCAAGAGCCCTTAAAAGGGAGGAAAAACACTATCGAGAGTCTAAAATAGAGAAAAATAGTGAAAAATCCATTATCACAGGCTTGAACATAGCAATGCACAGTAGTTGTTAGATCTGGCTGATCAACGGCCCAGATCTAAGCGGAAAATCACAAACCGGTAAGCAGATAGGACTTCAGGTTGGGCGGAAGGCACCACCGATCAATGATCTTTGATGATTGGATTGGTGCGTCGCAATTGGTAGAGGAAACCGGAGGTAGATTGGCGTAGAGAGTATGGAATTTGTAATTGCGATTAGTGATGCAATGTGGATCATCGATATGGCACGTAGATTGATGGCCCAGATTGCATCGTCAGATCGCTATGAGAGACCTTAAGGGGTGGGGCCTTTACACATATATCTATGTAACCCAATTAGCGGACCCAACAAAATTATAAGTGATATTTCATAAGATTTCAAAATCTGTGGGAAGGTGGTTTTTAATGTGTTTTTTGTATTTTCGTTGTATAACAAAAATACAAAGGGATCCTTGGGCAGCACTGATGCGATAAAGCCCAAACTCGAAGGGGTCTGGGAAGGGAAATATATAATATTTGAAGTCTGCCACAGAAAATTTTTAATGTGTTTCTAGTGATTTTTGTATTTCTAAAATACAAAGAAAATACATGGGACTAGGCCACTAGCAAGTTGCGATAGCGACCCAGAGGTGGGAACCAATTGAGAAATAGGCCATGTTTAAGGACTTTTGAAGTACAGAAGAACAAAATAGGCGAGATTTCTCACAATTGCAACATTTTTTTGTGTTTAATAGAAAAACATTCATTGTTTGCACTTTAAAGGGAAAATAGAGGCCCGAATAGCCATTCCAGCATAGAATAGAGACCGGAAAGGGAAACAAAAAGGCCTACCACGATGCAGCCACAAACAAATAGAAACATCATGGAGCAAACAATGCTCATCCAAAAAAAACAGAATTGATTATGGGGCATCTCTAGCACGAGAGAGCTCCCTCCTAGTGCAACCAAAATATCTGAATGCGGTTACTCTTCTGTTAGAAGAAGGAAGCTCCGAGCCATACTTTCCTAGTCAGGGCATCAGTCAGTTAACAAGACAAGGAGGATAGATTAAGACTTCGAGCCTTTGAGAGCTCAAGAGCATTTTAAAAGATCTATAAAAGGCTAAAAACCAAATGTAACAAGGTTTCAACTTCTGGAGACTGTTGATATTATGTTCGTTGTAGCTTCTCATCTTCATTCCATTAATACAAGCTTATTTTGTTGTTATATGTTCAATGTTCATTTTCTCTTCTATTCTAAGCTTGCACTTGAACATGTTGTTTATATTTATTTTGTGTCTAATGCTAGATACCTATCTTATCTCTACATTGATAAATTAGATTTGTAAGCTTCATTTACTGCCTGTAGCTATCCATTCATATGTGTTTATATATATGCATCTGTTGGTATGGTCAATATTCTCCATCTATCCATTGAATCTACAAACTATTGAGCATTAGTGGTCTAAAGCCTTTTCAAGCTGAGGGTGTTCATGTATGTATAGAGTGAAAACATAGTTGAAATGGTTATCTGGCTTGATCCAAACCATCATCAATTCCAATAGTTCAGAGAAAAATATTGAAGATTATATGTTACCAGGCATCTCTGAGAGGGATCACCGATAATGATAATGATCCTCAATGTACTACAACACAATTCACGTGGTGTGAATACATGATCCGATGTCGAACACCACACAAAATCTTTTGGTCAAAGTCCATTGATGTCAACCTATCGCCAGAAGTGAGAAAGTTATCATTGATGTATGCAAGTTTCAAAGCACTGAAAGGGTTGTTTCTAAGTCAACTTCTTAGATAATGAGCTGATGTCAACAAGAAGCAACTCCTCGTAGAAGGGCCTTGATGTATCCCACATCTACGACACGAAATGAAGCAAATGATTTTTGGAGGTGAAAATGAACTGACGACACAAGGTTTAGGAATGGTTGTCATGAAAAGATGAAGGTAGGAGGTATTGCAGTGTATGAGACATTAAATGGATGGTGATTTATCAACTGAATGACTTCTCTTGAACATGTCAGTGGCATTGAGATGAATTGGTAGCGTTAACCCCAAAAGATGGATGGTATGAAAGACCAATGGTGTGATGACCGGTGAACGGAATAACCCAACCCAACTCAATAATGGAGATGAAGTGAAAGTGTCATGTTCAAGAGTGACTTGCTACCATAAAATGTTCAAGTTTTTTCCCTTTTTCCCCAGTCATTGCTGACTAGTACCTCTTTATTTTTTTCAAGCTTGAGGAGGAGAACATATGCCTGTTCTATAATTCACCGTTCGGGCAAACCTATTGCTATTCAATATTTTAACAAGTCTAGCGATAGTGAAACTCAGTCTTGTCTAGATCGACAAGTTTGTCACTATTGTTTTAATGAGTTTAACAACAAGGATAACTTAGTCCTTTCCATGTTTAGAGAGATTGAAAAGGGACGAAAACAAAACTCCATGAGTTCTTTTTTGTAAAGTGATCCCTCAGGTCCGAAAAAGGATAAAATAATATAGGAGGGATGACATTTCCAATACTTTAATGAGCTGGAAAGGACAAGCACTCGACGATATTTTCATGTTTAATGAGTCTAACAAGGGTTTAAAGAGGACTTTATAGTTTTCTTTTCATATTTGAATCAAAGCTTGAAAAGAAGACAAAAGGTTTGCTTGGTGATCAAAGATGTTCAATTCACTATTTAGCACATCAAATTCTTTTATCAGTCATTCAACTTGCTCAAAACTCCATCAAACTGATTAGAAATACATATATATGGATGAAAAATGAACTAAAACTATCATTTCACTTTGAGGTACATGAACAGTAAACATAAAAGGTAGTTTTAACATTTCATTTTCATTATTTCATTTCAAATCTGGGATTTTGGAGCTCTAAAGTAGTTTTCTGCCTCAAATTTCACCAATCGATTTTGAGAGATCTCGTGTAGCATTCTCCATGTCGTCAAGACTAGGTAAGAGCTACTCTCAAGCTCTTCATTTTCATTTCCTCATTTCTCAATTCTGGGCAAGTTTTTTCACTTTCATGGGCCACGGGGGTTTAAAGATTTCGTCCCCCAATCATTACACCTAGCTTGTATTGAAAGGTGGGATGCATACTGAGCTGCCAACAAGCCAGTCAATATGCATCTCACCTTTCTCAAAGGCAAGGTGCGATGGGCGCAGAAAGGCAACTTTATACAGTGTTTTTCATCAAATGTTTACCTGTTTTCACTTAAAATTGGATCCTAACTCATCTATTGTTTTCATTTCAGATATTTTTTGGATGAATATGGTTGTCACATGGTGTGAATGAGAACATGAAGAGGAGGATATGATTGCTTTACATGATCAGGGCACAGTAAATGCATCAAGAAACTATGGTTTACTGAATTTTTTTCGCATATCCAGCATGAGACAATAGATCAGTTTGTTGCATTATCTTCTCAATGCTTGGGATCCTATTGACCAGGTATTCCAGGTCATAGGTAAATATATTCCTTTCACGGTCGAGGATATTTATTTTCTGATGGGTTTGTTGAGGCATGGTGCCCCTCTTTCACTATCAAGATTTTCCTGTGGGGGTGAATCTGTGAAAGATTACATTTGTCATTTTTGCAAGGATGGATCTCAACCTAGTAGAGATGGTAAGATTAATATCCATGATGTTACTGATCGACTTTTGAGGACCATTCTATTTACCTTTGCTAGATTGGCTGGCAGCATGGCCTTACATTTAGTGAACAGATCCTACATGCAGTATGCCTTGGAATTCCTAAAACCGAAGGTGTTCAATTGGTGTGAGGCAATACTTCTTGTCATAAAAGAACAATTGTCCAATGTAAAGAATGGAAGAACCAAGAACTTTGGTTATGGATCCATATTGACTGCTTTTTCTTTGGAAAGAATTCCACTAATGCAACCTCAAAACATTTCACTGGGATTACCCACACCAAGGGAACCACAGATGCAGAGATGGGTGGACCTTATGGCTAGACATATCGTCCAGTCATATATATCCTTCTCAGATGCCTTTTTCAAGTGGTTCAGCTACTAATAGATGGTGTTTGCGAAGTATCCATATGTTGGGATGGATTTCCGAGGTGATTCAGATTTGGCATTACCAGTTGGTGAGCAGTGGAGTGCTATAGGTAAAATGATTCGACCACATCTTTGCTTTTTCAGTTTTATAATGTTTTGTGTTTTTGAAATTACCAAGACTAAATAAACTCGTATGTGTGCACAGATATTGGACCAGTGAAACCAGTGGCATTCCCACAGGAAGTAGATGATGCTCCAATAGGAGAGGTTGTAGGGAGGGCCGTCCTTCGGGATCTGGATATATCATAGACACTGGCAATGTTGTAGGATCAGATCAAGGGCCTTACTCTCGGCATTCAGGATGTAAGGACTGATGAGTTACCTTTGAGTTTATAGTGCCATACTACTGGTGTACCGAGTCATTGGACTAGGCTCCTACGCATGATAGCACAAGCGGTGACATGTTATCACCAGCATCACTAGTCTAGGATGTTTTTCGGCATTCATTTTGAGTTTCTTGTTCAGATGACCGATTTTGTCTTAGACACAGAACATTTGGTGAAAAATATAAATAACTATCTACTTTTTATTTTTGGAGTTTTATATTGGCTAAGTGATGAAACCCTAAAGCAAATGTTGATGTGAAACACTTTCTTTACAAATGTTGTAAATGTCTATTTAACACATAGTTTGCTAATGAATCAGTCAATGTGTTTAATTTTCTAGAAATGTGTTGATATTGAATGGAATCAAAATGTCTTTGCAAAATCCTAACTCTTAGGAACCTGCGATGAATAGCTATGTTTTGAACGAAACAAATGCCAGTAAGTTGTAGAACGATGAGTTGTGAGTCTAGCCTAACAATGAGTCGATGTATGCCATGTGAAATGGCGTCATAGAGAAGTTCAATCAATGCACTATACTCAACAATGTTGTTCATCGATCGACCAATACATATCCCCCTGAAACTCACTAACTCATTGCTTGGAGTGAAGGTGGCCTAGGTTGTAGAAGATAGGTTCTGCATACTACGACTAGCTTTATCGGCATACCCAACAAATGGTTCCAAATTTTTGACATCTTCAACAAATGTGAAGTGGATTGCCTAGCCAAAATGACAACTCTAAAAGAAAACACTCAAAAATGCATTAAAAGCATATGTACAATGAGTTTACTACACTTAAACAATCATAATCAACTAGCTCGTAGGCTCCTTTTGTCAATACACATTTAACAATGTAAGGGCCCATCCATAATGGTTCAAATTTACCTTCTCCTAATTTGTCAAAGTCTTGATCGTAAATCAATACCAGGTCACCTTCTGAGAAGACACGAGGCTTAACATTTTTGTCATATTGTGCCTTGATGAATTTCTTATGTGCTTCGTTAGCCAATGAGGCGTCATGATGGGCTTCATCCAGATGGATTAATTCCAAGAAATGAGCCTCTTCTTCAGAAGTTTCACGAAGCAGATCGATTGCAAGCTTGAGGGATGAGATTTCGCATTGAATTGGTAGGACTACTTCCAAACCATACACCAACTGAAAGGGCATAAATCTGGTTGCATTTCTCACCGAAGTCCTATATGCCCACAGAGCTAACTATAGGATTAAATGCCAATTCCATTTATGGACTCCAATCATTCTCTGCAGCATGCGCTTAAGGACTTTGTTGATTGCCTCAACTTGTCCATTAGCCTACGGATAATATGGAATAGAACTATCATGGGACAATCCTAATTTGGTAGTTAATTCGATCACCATGTGATTGTGAAAATGTGACCCATGATCTGTGACTATAGCCTATGGAACACTGAATCTAGAAACTACATGATTGAAAAAAAAGAGTGCAGTCGTTTCACCGTTGTTGTTCAATGTCGACATCACCTTGGCCCATTTTGTAAAATAGTCAACAGTGACTATAATATACCCATGCCCCTTGGCCGAGGTGGGGTTACATGTCATGAAATCAATGCCCCATTTAGTGAATGGGCCAACAACAATGACTGGATGTAGTGGTGTAGGTGGTAATCTGGTTTTGCGATAAAAAATCTCACAAGCATGGAAACTTTTGACGGTAATTATTCAATCTTTGAATATGGTGGGCTAGAAGTAACCAACTCGTAAGACCTTTTGTGCAGTAGCGTAACTAGATAGATGCCTCCCACAAGCACTTGAATGACAATCATTCAAAAGTTTTTCGACCTCCTTGTGCGTGAGGCACCTTCGTAAAACCATATCAACAACATGACAATAAAGTGTATCACCAAAGATCAGATAATATTTGGATTGGTATTAAGTATGTCACTATTCAAAGTGAGAGGTGTTAGGCCTAAAAGTTTGTGTCTAGAGATAGATCAGTATATCCCCATACTACGGATTACTTGACAATATGAGAAACAGAGTCTCATCCATGATTGATGCTTTTGATGTTAAATCGTTGGATGACGAGGGAAGGTCACAAAGTAACTCTGTAAAGACAAGAGAATTTTTTTATTTGGATTTGATGAATTCCAGATCAAACTCCTATAAGATGAATATCCATTTGGAATGTTTTCCCCCCAGCAATTGACATGACAAAATGCATGTCCTAGGGTTGCAACCTGACACAATGGTAGTTTTGTGAAGGAGTATATAGTGTCAAAATCTTTGTACTGCTTGAATGGCTATTAAAGCCAAATTTTCAACATAAGAGTACTTTCTTTCTGTATCATTAAGATTGTGACTTAAATAATATATAGGATGATAAATTTCGTCCTCTTCTTGCAGTAAAACCATAGTGATGGTTGTATCTGCAGCAGCAAGATACAGGTTGAAGTCCTTTTGATAGTCAAGAACATACATTAATGATGCTTTTATCAAGGAATCTTTGAGAGCATCAAGGAAAGCTTCAAAAGACGTATATAACCTTTAGCGAGCTTAGCATAATTTGGAATCAACCTCCTCAAAACGTTAGCTTTCCCTTGGAGTTTCTGAATCTGAAGAAAATTTGAAGGTGGAGGCATGTTAAGAATTGCCTAAACCTTAAATGGGTCGAGTCAAATTCCATCCTCAAAAACTACAAAAACAAGCAGTCGACCAGAACCAACAAAAAGCACACATTTATGTGGATTGAGTCGTATCCTGTAGTGTTGGCACCATAAAAATATGGCTCTCAAATGTTGTGGATGATCAGTCCATTTTCGCAAATGAGCAAGTAGATCGTAAAGATATGGTTGAACTATGTTTCCGATGTCATGGAAGGCATAATTCATTGCCATCTAAAATGTTTCCCCTGCATTCTTCAAACCGAAACACAGTTTTTGATACACGAATATACCCCATGGACATATAAATGCAGTTTTTGACTAGTCTTGTGGGTAGATATTGATTTGATTGTAACCAGAAAATCCATCCATGAATGAAAAGATTTCACATCCGGTACATTCATCAATAATCTGGCTGATAAAGGGTGTAGGATAGTTGTCCTTCGGACATGCTTGATTTACATCCCGATAATCGATGCACACTCTTATCGTTCCTCGTTTTTTCATCACAGGAACAATATTCGATACCCAATCAGTGAGAGGTATAGGGTAAATGAAGCCAACACACAAAAAATTTTCACCCTCTGCTTTAATGGCAATGAATTTCTTCGGATGAATAGGTTGAAATCGTTGTCGTACTGGTTTGACATCTGGATACATCTTGATTTCATGTTCAACAATTCTCGAGTCAATGCCTGGCATTTCTTCATATGACCATGCAAAGACATCTCTGAATTCACGAAAAAGAGCATAGTAGTTGTCTAGTTCTGATGGAGAACAAGATTTACCGATGTGAATATTCTCTATAATATTAGGTTTGGTAGAAATATTAATAGTGATAGTTTCTTCGATGTTGGACAAATTTCACTCGGAATCTATTGTATTTACATAATTTAATAAAAAATCAACAATTGAAGGGTGATTGAGGTTGTTTGAATAATCTTCATTGTCATCTCAAAGGTGGGAATGATGATGATAATATTCCCATTGCGTCTCTCCTATCATCATTGATTGGATGATTTCTTCATCTATAGAATGTATATGAGACCAAAGATCAGAAGAGGTACCATATTCTAAAGACCTATCTACCCAAACAATTTTTGAGTGTGGACTCAGGTTTGTCGCACAAGCCCAAACAATTGATTGCTACAAAGATTCAATGTGGCTTGGTGGCAAATCCTCATGATGATCATCACTTTCAAAATAGTCGGAACTCTTCTTAAACTCAGATGATGTAGAAGAGATCATGTGGTAGGTTTCCATTGTGGCCACTTCCATGAAACTAGATGGAGACGGGATGGCAAAAGTACCCATTAAGGAAGGGTCTTTTAGGAGAAATACTCCAACATTTTGAAGCGATTGTGAACTTCCATGGATCAATGGAATGCTTCCAGTAGCTTGTGAACTGTTTGCAAAAAAGGCTAGTTGGTCAATGACTATGATTCCACCTTTGAAGGGAAATGCAATCTTTCGAAAATATGTAGAAACAACGGCATTCATAGCATAAACCTAGGGCCTTCCTAGTAAAATGTTGTAATCAAGGAGTCCATCAATGACCTCGACTTCAATATCTATTGTCTTACCCCCCAGTTCAATTTGCAAGCTACTTAAAATCCCATATGAAATGTACGTTCTTCCATTCAACGCTTTTAGTGTTGTTGGTGATCGTGACAAGGTTGGTGAACCAAGAGTTTTCCAGCAACTCATTAACATAATACAGGTAGATGCCCCCTCTTCAATGATGGTTCAATGAAAATTTTTACTGAGGGATTTTACCTATATAAGGAAAATGAGTTGGGCCGGTAACTGTGGTGTATATCCAGTATGATTAAAGACCACAAGATTGGAATCCGTTGGATCGATCCCACCTATTACTAATAAGAAAGCCTAATTTTGGGAGGGACAATTTTGCAATGCCTCAAGTGTCGACATAGCAGATGGCGATTGAGCAAGATCCTCCACTATATTATAATTCTGAGTAGCTTGAGCACGACGATTAAATGTCGATTTATGTACAAATCCTTTTGGTGGCTTAATGGTTAATCGAGGAACAGTGGGTGGAACAACTTCTGGAAAATTCGTTGTCAAAGCACTAGGTTTATCAGTAGCCTAGTTGTTCAATGACGATGGATTCCCATAATCTTTACTCCTTGTTGATACCAAAACATCATTTTTTTTGTTTGCGATAGATAGCATAAGCGCTTGGGATGTGGAAGAATTATTAGTAGCAACCATATGAGTTTCTGGGTTCGGAAACGAATCAGTCAACACCATTGAGGTATTCAAAGCCTTCAAAAGTTTTGAAACCTCAGATCGATGTGGACAATCTCTTGTAAAATGCTCCTCCTTACAAACCAAACATGGATAATGAGGAGTTTTCCTTGTTGCAGTAGGGTTTTCAGATGATTTTTCAGGAGTGGATTTCTCCTGTTTCTTCTTATTATTTTTCCCTTTCTTCTTGCCCCCTGGTTCCTTTGGATTTTTTCCTTTGTCAAATGACACAACATTAATCTCCAAGGCAAGAGAACTGTCACTTTAATTTTGACTATAAACAGTAAGAGCTTGACCAGATGGACCTCTTGCGGTTTGCGTGCTTGAGGAACCGATCACATTGTCATTGGCATGAGAGTCCCTACTTGATTTAGGAGGAGGTGGAATGGAGAAAGCTAGTCTAGGAGCATCATGAATTTTGTCGTAGAGTGTGCCAAATTGTGTATAAATCAAATCTAAATATTGGGCATGAGCAATGACTGGCTCTTCAGTGACAACTCCTCCTTTCTCCACGTCCTCAGTGATAGATGGCAATAAGGACTTAATAAACCGCTCAGCTAAATGTTGATCAGGAACATACATCTTTACCATTCAATGACGATGTCGCCACTCATGAATATGATTAAATATGTGAGTGGACATGGTCTCTTTAAAATTGGTAAGGAGTTTTGTTCCAGTTTCATACCTAATGGGTAAATGAAAGTGGGTTAGAAAATTAGTGGCAATGATGGTGAAGTTATCAAACAAATCTCTAGGCTATTCAATATACCATTTCACTGTTGGATGAGTAAGCATTCTCTAAAAAAGGTGAAGTCTAATCGAATCATCATTCATAGTGTTAGATGAGCACCACAAATGAAAATTCCTTACGTGATTTGATGGATCTTCACTTTGATTTCCATTGAACTTAGGAATATCAAAGGGAAGTTTATGAGGAATCGCTAGCCACCAAAGGTTGTATGCAATTGGATCATTCATTAGCCAGTTCAAATTTGGTAATTCTAGAGTTGCTACAAAAGGAAACTGCTGATTTAGGTTGGGTGGAGCATACCCAAGATAAGATGGAATCACTTGAGTAGTAGGTCTTTGCATACCAGCATAAGGCATTTGCTGCTGGTAACCTTGATAAGGTTGTTGGACATAACCAATATAGTGTGGTTGTTGATAACTGGTTTGAAAATGTGGCTTTCCATAACCTACAAAGCCTTGTTGCTCAGGTCCTTGGTAGGCTTGATATTGACCAAATCCAGTCTAAGCTTGTAAATTAAGTCCAAACTGAGGTTGCTTTTGCTGGAATTGCATTTGTTGGTATTGTTGGACCATTTTCTGTTGCCCAATACCATAATATTGACCAAGTTGTGGATTGACAATACCCGTTGCTGCCTGAGTCGTTCCAGATAAAGAAGCACTAACCTGAGGTTGCAGTTGAGCTGTAGAGATAAGTGGTTGTTGTATCACAACTTGAGAGACTTGAATCTTCTGCCTCAAAACTTAGCGTTGTGAGGAAGAAGGAGAAGATTGAGGTTGAGACACAATAGGTTGTGCGTGTGTTTGTGACACAATCGTAATAGCAGGTGTAGTGGGAATATTCAACACAGGTCGGATCAGTTGCATTAGATATACAAACCTTGGTTGTTCTAGCAGTATTGGTATCCAGCCACTAGATGTAATTCCAGTTTGACCTGAATATTACTGGAAACTCTCATATGGTTGTTCCCCGGGAGGAAAGAGTGAATAGGCATACTACTCTCCATATGGCAGCAGTCCAGTGTTTACAAGATATATCAGTCTTTGAAAACTGGTTTTCCCAAATTGATACTGGTATGCAGGATCAAATTGCTAAGTTTCAACATAAGAAAGATCATATGGGACTCCGGATGAATAAATAGGAGTAGACCATGGTGCGAAAGTAGGCATGAGTGGACTCTGGCTAGTGATTGATAACCAACTAGAACAAATGGTGTACCGTATAAATATGACTCAGGTGTACCAGAAAACATCGTAGGGATAATAGCAGAAGGTTTCGCCACAGCTACATTAGATGACACATTCCTTGATGTTGATGGTTTCTTAGAAATGTTTAGTCTATCCAAAAACTCTCTAAGTGATTCAACAGGAAATTGGGATGAAGGAAGATTAAAAGAACCAAAGTCAAGAGTAGAATGATACAAATGAATCCCAGTTCGAAAATGAAACGAGGTACTAGATGGGGGATCCTCTGTTATCTCCTCTATAGCAATCAGACCAGGTGGAAGAGGTAGACCGTTAGGCCATTAGGCTCGTAAAAGATTTCTGGAACTGAAGAAGGTATAGCTTCTACAGTAACAGATACTGGAGGGGTGACACCTTCTGAATACTGAAACTCAACATCCAGATGTTCAGGGAAATGAACATTAGTCTCAAAGGGAGACTAGATCAACTCTAGATGGAGTCATTTCAGGTACATAAGTGTCTACTGTTACACTAGGATCAGTTCTAATTTCCTCTTGTAACTATGTAACTTCTTCCTTGAAGGCAGATGTACCAGAAATAATTGGAGTAACTAAAGTCTCTGATGATGTTGAAACAAACGTTTCAAATAAACTAGATGAATTGGACTTAGTTAAACAAGACAGTTTTGTCCGTATTGGCTTTTCTTCTAGAGGCAAAGACAGTTGACTCGCTAGTCTCCATGAATGACGGGGTTTTGATTGACTTTCTTCCACGATTGTGGATTTATTTGATCAACTCAAAATTAAGGGGAAAATGATGTTATTCCGAATTCAATTAATTTTAATGATGCTTGGACAAAACTTTGCTTTTCAAGTTGTTAAGAGTCAAGAAAAAGATAAAGATGACTCTAGTCTCCTTTGATTTTTAATGAGCATGAAAGGACAAGTGCTCAGGTGGACCTTTTCTTTTAAAGAGTCGAAAATTGATCTAGCAATCTTTTTATTTCTAGGGCTCTTGTCACCAATATAACCTAGGCTAGTATCTTCGAGTAGGGAGTAATTAACTCTCCAAGATAGTTAAAACAAACAAGTAGCTATATCTTGTAGTAGGAAATAAATCCAATTGTAATTGATATTATCTGGGAAGCTCTTCTTAAAGGAGTCAATCACGAGATCATGTCCGAACCTTTGAGACAATCAAGTTTGTCTCATTGGGAAAGATAAAGGATTTGCACGTATTAAAAACGGTAAACCTCAGATTAAACATTATCGAGGAGCCTAGGGTCACTTGTTGGTAAAGCTTGGATTGATCATGTCGAGGAGGCTTCAAGGGGACTGAGCTTTGCTACTCTGCCCTTGCGCGTACATCGGATCATAGACTGTTCCCCCAGTTGTATTTGTTACTGTTGGTAACCTTAGTGACCATAATCTTAAGATTATTTCCTAAGGTGACGGTGAAGGATGGGTCTCACTGTACTTGGAGCAGACTTCGACTAGACTCACTTGGACTCTCTAGGGGGTTCTCTTCACTCGAGATGATTTTGTGAAGAAACTTATGCCAGTCTATTTCATTAAGTAGGTTGTTGGGGTAACTGTTCCAACTACCATTTCTGAATTGAATTCTGCGACATTGGATTTCACCACCAACTCGTGTTTTTGGTACGGAAAGTTACTGTTTGTGTGTGGTTTGAACTCTTAGATTATTAGTCGTGTGATTCAATTTTTTGTTTCTTTAGAGAATTTAGGTGGTTTTGTTGAGATTTTCTTTGTTTGCGTGTGAAGTAATTAAATATTTAATCGTGGCTGAATTACCGAGACAATCCCATAGACTTTGGGGACAACCTCTAGAATATACACCAAGTTAGCTTGAAGGGCTACAAGCTCTTGTATCACCTAGCGACAGTAGAGTTGGGTCACTGGAAGCTGGAGAATCGTATTTAATTATTTATCCTAATTATCAAGTTCAAGCAACAGAGCATATTTCCGAACCAATTTCATTTTCCGAAGTTACTGGTAGTATTTCTCCTACTAGTGAATTATTTGAAGAACCTGAAATTTCTGAGCCTGAAACCAAACTTACTGCTACTCCATCCTCAGGATTTTCTTCTCCAACTTCTAGTGGTCCTGGTTCACCTAGGGTAGGAAGGATCATTACCCAAAATCTTCCTTCTGGACTCATTTCCATTGAAGAACTTGTTAGTCTGGACGAAGATATAACTCTCCCTAAAAATCAACCAACTTTAGAAATTACAGAGCGTGAATCAATCTTCTACAGTACTTTTACAAGTGACGCTTGGTACGCATCATTGATGAACTTTTTAGAGAATCCGGGTCTTGATTTTTCACCACCTCGTATTCCTTTTCATCCTACGCCCAAAGGTTATTATCCTCTTCGAATGTGTCAGAACAGTCATCCATGTTTTCCCAAACACCGAAAACATTTTTATACAACGGTCCTTCTATTCCTTCTGGGTATTTAGTCACTCTCTGGTACTCTTTCAAGAGTATCTCCTCAACGAATTGAACATGGGATATCAACTGGTAATAACGGAACTCTACCGTTGAGTGTAGAAGAGATTCTTATGATGTCTGGTACTATTCCAAATCGGCAAACCTCAAGGCAGTCAGTTACCGCCTGGAGGGAAACCTCAAGGTATTCAGTTACCGCCTGGAGGGCAACCACAAGGTAGTCAGTTACCGCCTGGGGGGAAACCTCAAGGTGCTCAATTACCACCTGGGGGGAAAACCTCAAGGACAGTACATACCTTCGAGACAGTACCTACCCCACGGTCAACCCCAGACTCAGTATATGCGTCAAGGTCAACCATAGTATCAATATATACCTCAAGGTCAACCACATTTTTAGTACGTGCTTCAAGGTTATCAACCTCAAGGTCAATACCCAACTCAAGGTTTCCAACCACCTTCTGCTCAACCATTTGTACAAGGAGCTGGAAATGTAACTTTAAATTATCAGTTGTACACTCAACCTGGTTATGGTCCCCAATATGCTCAATCTTTTATGGGTCTATACCCTGGAATGAACATGGTGTGGGATTCATCTCAACAGACTTTGCAACCCAATGTGCAATTGTCATCTCAATCTGGACAACCTTTGGTTTCTTGTCCAACCCAGCAACCTGTCTAGGTTACTATTCAAACTTTTGCACCTGGGGTAGTTCATCAGTCTGGACCTAGTTCACCTCGAACTCTGCCTCAAATTGCTATTGTAACTACTGTAGCTTCTATTCAATCTACCCCACCTACTTCTGGAGTATCGGAAACTCCAGTTTCTTCTACTCTTGTATCAACTCCTCAGACCTCTTTACCACAGTCAGTACCTACAGTTCAGACTTCGATTTAGATGCCTGTAGGACAACCTGGGCCAAGTACGGTTGTCACAAGTCAACCACAATTTACTTATCAACCATACCAGGGACAGTACCAATTCAGTTCTGCTGTGTAAAGCCTAGTTTATCAGTATCAACCATACCCTGGATATACTTATCAACAACCTCAACAACCCTAGTTTGGTCCGGTTAATCCTAGTTTTCCAGGAGGATATAATATTCCTAATGCAAATGCAATTCTAGGTTATCCTGGATATCCTCCTCCTGGGGCTGGTCTTGTGACCCAAGGTTTTCGAGACCCTAACCGTCAATTACCTTTGATTACAACTTTGGATATACCTGATTTGTCATGCCTTACGAACGATCTAATTTACTATATTCCGTATTGGCCACCAATGCCTAATAAGTTTCCCAGTGATATCTCGAAGTTTGAAGGTAGGTCAGGAGAGGATCCATCAAATCATGTGATGAATTATCACCTCTGGTGTGCATCCAATTCCACTATCGATGATTCAATTTGCTTACGTCTTTTTCAACGCACTCTAATTGGTCTCGCTGCCAAGTGGTACATTGAGTTACCACAAAGCTCTTTTTATAATTTTAGTCAGTTAGCCACTCCATTCTTAACTCATTTTCAGTTACCTGTCAGATATGAAAATGGCACGGAATTATTAACCTCATTAAAATAGTCAACGTGCACATATATTTCAGATCATATTCATGAATGGCGACGTCGATGACGTTTAGTGAAAGTTTTTATTCTAGATCAAATTTTGGCAGAATGGTTTATTAAATCATTATTACCTAAAATCACTGAGGATGTATCTAAGGCGGGAGTTGTTACTGAAGAGCAAGTAATTGCTTAGGCTAAGTACCTTGACCTCGTTTATACGTAGTCAGGTACTTTACACGAAAAAATCCCCGACCTTCCGAAACAAAATAAAATAATTGCAGCTCCTTCAGGGTTTCATGCCATTGATGGTATGATTGGTTCAGTTAGTACCAAAAGTAAGAAGAAATCTGCAAAGAATTCTTCTCCTATTATAACTTACCAGATTCCCCGACAAGAGAATCTTCCAATGAAATTCTTATCGATATCCATGACGTAGAATCATCTACGGCCAAATCAAAATTCGGCAGTAAAAAGAAGGGGAAGAAGAAAAATAAACAAAACTCAAAAGAGAAACCAGATAAAACTGAATATATTGACGAGAAATGTAAACCTCACTATCCTTGTCTCATTTGTGACGAGGAACATTTTACAAGGGATTACCCACATCGAGCTGAGGTTTCAAAAATCATCAAAAGTTCTCAAACACCTGCTGTCTTGAAGGATTGTTTTCCTAGTCAAGATAGTAAGATGATAGGTTCTTCCTCAAATGCCTCAGAAGAACCCATTATGATGATGTCCCATGTCAATATTGCGATGTGATCGCAAGATTATGGTAGCAAGAATCCTGTTGGTGGTACGGGAGCAGAATCTTCTAATTCAAACCCATCAATTTCAACTCCTTCTAGTTCTGATCCGCTACAGATTGAGAAACCTAATCCAAACTTAGTAATCATACCGCCTGCTGAAGATATACTTCGGAAGTTAGCTTTCAATCCACATGCAAGAGCTACTTAGAACTATAACATTGTTGAAGATTTAGATGTTTCTCCTTCAGCAATGTTGGCTTGGAGGTGCTGCAATCATGTCCAACACAGCGTAAATTGCTATTGTCTACTATAGGATATGTTGATATTCAGGATTCCAATCTTATAATCTTTGATTTAGAGAATAGTACACCTCGCCTATCTCATCAAATGGCTTTCCAGATCCCAGTGTTAGTAAAAAACAGACCTTGCTTTCGGACTGTGATTGATGAGGGAGCTTCTATGTGTATTATGTTGATCTAGTGTTGGAGATCACTTGGTTCTCCTACACTCAATCAATCCCTGACGATTCTAATGGATTTTTATGGCCGAGGGTTTCATCCTTTTGGCATTTTGTAGGATTTACCTATAAGAGTAGAAGGCAAAACTGTAAATCTGGATGTGTAAGTGGTTGATGCCCCTCTAGATTACAACCTTCTCTTGGGTTGCAGTTGGTACAGTATGACTAGTGTTGTTTCATCAGTATTTCAGCTTATTAAGTTTCCTCATAATGGAAACATCATTACAATAGACCAATTAACATATTTTTCATCTAACCTAGCCTCTTCTGATAGTATTCAACATCTCAGTAAAACAACTATCCCTTACAAGAATGTTGGGGTAGGTTTGGTTAAATTTTTTGGTGTACTAGGAATTTTTTCATTTCCTCCTCCTGATATATCGCCTTCTTTTGCAACTATTCATATGATTTCATTGAACACTATTGTTTTTGATGATCCTTGGATCGTACTTTTCGATTCTGAGGTGGACTCATTTGGTGATGCAATGCCTTTGAGTCCCTTTGAAGTTGCATATCAGGCTGTACAGTCATTTTCCGACTCTAGTTCAATCGAAATCGATCCAATGAATGTGGTCCATGAGGAGTCACTTTCAATCTCAACCTCAGATTCAACAACTTTTTCTGATCCTATTCACATTGATGAGTAGATTCATGAACTTTTGTCTGTTGATATTTACCATGGGAAGATCTTCATCATCAATCTTCGTTTTTACCTGAGCTTGATCATTTTGAAAATGATTTCTCATCTATTTTTACCACTGATTATGTCAAAGAACCACAGAATCCATCGCAACATCCTGATTCTGAGTTGAATTTGGGAAATATTTCTCGAACGGTTCCTATTGACATTTCAGTGAAACCCGTAATTATTTAAAACATTCATATAGGTGCTTCCTGTATGGATGATGAAATCCAAACATATAAATCCCTTTTTCAAGAATTTCGCGATGTGTTTGCCTGGTCATATGAAGAACTGCCAGGAATCGATCCAACAATTGTTGTCCATGAAATTAAAACTTACTTGGATGCTAAACCTGTTTGGCAACATTTGCGTCGGATACATCCAAGAAAAGCTGCTGCTATTAAAGTTGAAGTTGAGAAATTACTTCGAGTAGGTTTCATTTATCCAATTCCCTTAACGGATTGGGTATCAAATATTATTCCTATTAACAAAAAACAAGGAACGATAAGAATATGTATTGATTATAGGGATATTAATCGAGCTTGTCCTAAAGACAATTATCTAACCCCCTATGATCAAATGATTGATGATTGTGCCGGCAGTGAAATATTCTCCTTTATGGATGGTTTTTCCGATTACAATCAAATCAACATACTCCCTGCTGATCAACCTAAAACGGCTTTCATTTGTCCATGGGGGACATTTGCTTATTGCAAATTACCTTTTGGATTGAATAATGTCAGAGAAACTTTTCAAAGGGCTATGTCTTACACATTTCATGACATCAAGCACATTGTGCAACCTTATCTCGATGATTTACCTGCTCATTCATTATGTAGAGCCGATCATCTCACTCATTTACGAGTGATCTTTATGAGATGTAGCCATTATCGAATTAGGTTGAACCCACACAAATGTGTTTTCTGTATAGAAACGAGTCATTTACTAGGATTTGTTGTCTCAAATGCCGCCATTCATGTCGATCCCTCGAAGGTTGAAGCTATTGTTAAATTACCTCCGCCTTCGACTCTTCACCAAATCCAAAGTTTGCAAGGGAAAGCAAACTTTATACGTCATTTCATTCCTAACTGCGCCGAGATAACAAAAGGTTTTACCAGGTTGTTGAAACAGAACACTCCATTCTTTTGGGATGAGATAGCTGACAAATCATTTGATGCACTTAAACACGCGTTGACCCATGCACCGTTATTGCATCCTCCCAACTACAGCTAGGACTACTTTTTGTACCTCGCCGCCTCTCATTCCACCATTAAGATGGTTTTAGTTCAGGAAGATGAATTCAACAATGAACATGTGATTTATTATCTTAGTCAAACTCTGAATATGACTGAGCTTAAATATTCGCATGTGGAGAAATTGGCCTTGGCAGCTGTTCCATCTATCCAAAAATTTCATCACTACATCTTATTACGCAAAACCACGGTAATTTCTGACTGTAACCCTATGACGTATATTTTGACCAAACAATTGTTAGGGGGCAAGTATTCCAAATGGATAGTTATCCTATAGGAATTTGACTTGGAATTTGAAAAATCCAAGGCAAAGAAATCTTTGGCTTTTGTGGAACTGATGTGTGATTTCCCGCGTACTGATACTAAAACTGTGGCAGAAGAACCCATTGCGGATGAATCCTTGTTCCTTATCAGTACTCTTGATCCATGGTATGGAGATATAATTGTCTATCTCCAAACCCAATATTTTTCGGCGTGCAATCTCACGATCTCAGTGAAGGAAAATATGTTTGCAATCCTAACAATACAATATTATTGGAGATACACTCTATCGTCGTGGAGCGGATTCTGTTTTGCGACGTTGTCTAACTCATGAAGAAGCTGAAAGGGTTCTAAATGAATGTCACTCTGGATCATGTGGTGGTCATATGTTTGGGTATGCCACAGCCCAAAATATATTGTGCACTGGTTATTTCTGGCCATTCTTATTTAAAGATTGCATAAACGCAGTCCGGAAATGCCACAATTGTCAAATTTTTTATCCAAAGATGTGTGCTCCACCTACTCCTCTCCACCATATAATTGTCATTGGTCCTTTCACAAAGTGGGGTATCGACTTTATTACATGTAACCCTCGCTCAGCTGGGGGGCATGCGTATATCATCCTTGTGGTAGATTATTTTACCAAGTGGGTCGAGGCGATGCTTACATTTTCGGTAGACGATAAAGCTGCTGCAATTTTTGTTTTCAATCATATAATTGCTAGATTTGGTGTTCCTTAAGAGATTATTACTGATCATGGAAGTCATTTTTGAAACATCATGATGACTGAACTAACAGATCAACTTGGCCTACGTCACGATAGTTCTACTCCATATTACCCACGGGCTAATCGTCTGGTTGAAGCAATCAATAAATTTCTAGTCACTATGATCCAAAGAATCATTGGTATTCATCGGTCGAAATGGCATAACATGTTATTTTTAGCACTTTGGGCGTACTAAACCTCAGTCAAAACATCAACTGCTTTCACTCTTGTCCAGCTAGTTTACGGGTTGGAAGCAGTGTTACCCATTGAATGCGAAATTCCGTCATTACAAATAGCCATAGAATTACTCCCAGCCACTTATGAAGACGAGAAATGTTTGTTGTACTTAGCTCAACTAGATGAGAGTCAACATGATATTGCATTAGCAATTGAGACTCATACAAAACGAATAAAAGCTCAGTACGACCGAAATGTTACACCTCGTAATTTTTCGGAAGGAGACCTAGTTTTACTATATGATCAAGCAAACAATAAGCTAGGGGATAGAAAATTTGTACCCATGTGGCATGGTCCTTTTGTTGTTAAGCGTAAGCTGGCAAAAGGGGTCTATGAATTAGTAGATTTTGACAGTGTCTCTTTAGGTAGACCTAGAAATGGGCTTTATCTGAAAAGATATTATGCTTAAAGTGTGGTGTGGAGATTTTTATTAGAATAGTTTCTTTCTAGTTGGTGTGATTGTAGATTAGAAAGTCTGCCTAGTTTAGAGAGTGTTTTTATCATTATTCCTACTTATCTTGATTTTACTCTTGATATTGCAGATGTCGACGTCTTCTCAAACATACATTGGTTTTGTTGATGGTGCTTGTCGTAGTACATGGAACATTTCTTCCGTAGCTTGGGTTATCTATTCACCCTCTGGCGAATTAGTATCTATGCATGGGGTAAGCCTCGGTCAAACAACGAATAACATTGTAGAATATAGTGCAGTGATTGAGTTATTATCTGAGTCTATCTCATTTGGGATTCTGAGTTTGATTGTTAGGTTGGATTCTGAGCTCGTTGTATTACAACTTAACAGGGTTTATGCAATTAGAAATCCAGTGTTAATAAGATTATTTTTGAAAGTTCGTCTCTTGGAACGTGAATTTGACTACATTGAATATCAACATATTCCAAGATATTTAAATACATTAGCAGATGCAGTTGCTTCTCGAATGTTAAATAGACATTTGCAATAATCAAGACAATAAATTTAAAAACATTCCATAAACATGTTATACAAGATAGCTAGTAATAATGATATATCATAGCATATAAGTGTGTCAAATATACATCGTCTTCGATCTTAGGTTGAAAAACACCTTATGAACAGCAAAAATGATAGTACAAAAAGATATAAAATGTCGTATGAGTCTACAACGTTGATCATCCTATCCCTGATGATGATCACGATAAGAAACCACTGCTCGGGCCACCCTACAAAGGAACCTCCTAAAAGGTCCTGGGACCCCAATCACATAGCGTTCTAACCTAAGTGGAATGTCATCTATACTAGTCTTTGGAATATCTATTGTCAAATGCTCTAGATGATGATCCAATTGGTCAGAGTCTCTTTTGATTGGTCCTATGGGGCTGGTGCTGCTACAATGAGGTGTCTTCTCTCATAGGGTTGGAGAGTGGCTGGTTGCCATGGACCCACATCTACATTTAAAAATTTTTACTGTCAGTTTTAGATGTTTTAAAAACAAAAAAAATATAGTTAAAAATTTAGGGAATGTTGAAAATGATTTTACCTTAATCATCCCATTGCTCTCCTGGTGGAAGAGCCATGTCTAGATCACCACGATAATCCATCCCAGGATATGGAAAGTCCTGAATCACGAAAATTTGGTTCCCCAACCAACGGAAATACTCAAGTTGAAATCGGACAACCTTTGTACCCTCATCAGGATGACGGGCCATCACTGTAACCCAGCACATAATCTTAGGTTCTCGGGGAAGTCCAGCCTCAACGGGAAGCTGCTATGGGACCAACATAGGGACCCTGTCTAGGCCAAAGCTCACAACTAAGAAACCATATCCATTTTTTTTTTAGTTTTCCATTCTTTGCTCTAATCAGTTGGCCTTTTACATTCGCCAACACTGCTTCGCACTAGTTGAAGATGGTGCCTCGGTAACAGTCTACTGCCATTCACATTTGGGATCTGGTATCTAAATGAAATGTTGTACTCCTTCATAGTCTAGTGATAGTAAATGTAATCACTTTAAGTTCAGGATGGGGGATACTCTTGATATCTATCCGTTTGTCCTCAGTTTTGTCATTACAAAACTCTAGTCGGAGACTAGAGACAGACTGGCCACCTGGCCTAGTCCAGAATAGAGATAATTATTCACCTCCCTTGGGCAAACCAGTCAAGAAATAAATGTCCTCTAGCTCGATTTCAAGCCAGTGGCCACCAATTATGAAACAATGGTCCTGTGTACTCCACCTGTCTACTAGCCATTGCAGAAAGTCTACCTGAGCCCTCATGCCGCGTATGGCCCATAATTAAATTTTTTGCATGCTTTTAATGCATGTATTGTGGGTGGATGACTTAAAGCAGCAAGATCCACATATTCGTGCTCCCGTTCCCACCCAAACGATCATTTTTTATATCCTACATTGCAAAAAAAGGTGGATAAGAACATTTTAGTTTCAAATTTTTTGGGTGGAAATGGAAAAAATTGATGTTTTAAAACGTATTTCGCAGGGTCTGCACTCGCTAGTTAGGCACAGTGCATAGGTCCACACTTGTCCTTAGGAGCAGGTGCGGGACCCCAACTTTTTCCTTTGTACGAAAAAGTTGTGGTCTGCAGGGGCCACGTTGTACTTGTGGACCCCCCGCGAGCAATGTTTTAACAAAAATTTTCCTTAAAAAATCAATTTTAAAGCCCTAAAATGAAAATTAAATGGTTGAAATGTAAGATAGGGATGATGTGAGTTACCTGGAGCTGACGGTTTTTTATTCCAACGGTTGGATTTTCCGCAATCTTCATAAAAACTTTCTTACCAAAAACTCTTACTTTTCACTCTGAGGTCAAACGGTAAAAATGAATTTACAAAAGCCCTTTTTATAATTTTTTTTGAATAAATAAATTTTTAATCTGTTTATTTTTCACTTTAAAAAGGTAACTTTTGATGCATTTTTATTAATTTTAAACACGTATGAGTAATTTTTTGAGTTTTTGTGCAAAATATTGGATTTTCAGGAAGAATTGATCATTTTCAACAAAGAGCATACTTTTTCACTTTTTCGGACTCTTCCAAAAATTACGAAAAAGTGAAACATAGGAGTCCTCTTTAAGCTCTTTTCTGACTCGTAAAATATGAAAAGATTGCCGAGTTTTTCTTTTTAAACTCATTAAAACTGAATTAAAAGGATGGTCCACTTACAGCTCTTTTCTGACCATATAAACATGAAAAGATTATCAGACTTTTGTCGTTTCAAGTTTGATATTGGTTATAAAACAATGTGCTTTCGATCGCTTTTTTACTTTTTTAGATTGGAGCCACTAATTATGAAAAGTACTCCTTGATCATAATGTTCAAGCGGTTCTCTCAAGTATTATTTTATACTTTTTTGGGCTTGGGGGACACAAATTTACGAAAAAGGACAACCATGGAGTTTTCTTAAGTTTTTATTCTGACTCCCTAAAATTGAAAAACAACGAGTTTTTCCTATACTGGACTCATTAAAATTTAACAGTAAAGGACCTATTCAAATTTAAATAGGAACAGACCACTCCTTAGGGTTTGAAAACTAAGTTGGACTCATCTAAAGGATGAGCTTATAATCAACCAAATGTTATCCTCCTCAAGCTTGTCAAAAATAAAGAGGTACTTGCCAGAAATGGTGGGGAAAAGAGAGAAAAATGAACTTGTTTTTTATACTTTGTGTTTAGAAAAGCAGTTAACCACTCTTTAACACCACACTTTTGTTCACCTGGGTTGGGAAATCCTTTGCCTAACAGTTAATCGAACCATATTGAAATTCGTCAGTCGGTTTCTCGGTATTATCTTTGGGTCAATTGTCACCAAACCATCTACAATGTCGTTATGTGTTCAAGAGGTTAGTTCAAATAAACCATTCATTTGCAAAATATCTGTTATCCATCTTGGCCATCCCTAAGTTAATCCTTGCCAAATATATTTCTTCAAAACTTGATCTATGATTTCATGTTGTGGGCTTGCCTACAACAGATCGCTTTCTATAGACTCCAACTCATTATCTAGAAAGATGATCTAGAAATCATCGGTACCTTGAAATCTGCATGCCCTAATGGTAGGTTTCTCGCCTTTGATGACAGGTTGCATCATTGACCTTCGATCAAAGGATTCTGTAATGTGTTTGACATCGACTCATTTATTCACATTTCATGGATTGTATTGAGTACTTTTAGGGCCATTGACATTACTGGTGGTTTCTCTCACACTTGCTAACAGTTCACATCATTGACTGGTAATCAAGTGGTTTCTACCATGTTTGACTTCAACACATTCATTCACATGGATAAAATCATACTAGTTCGGGAAGCAAGAATCAAGACCCTAGATCTAGTTTCCACCATCCAGGCTGCGAGGAATTTTTTTATTCATTATGCAGTAGACTATTCATAGATAGATAGTTGCATCCATACTGTGTCTACATATGTCTATACTTGTGATGTATTACAAAATCATTCCTGTATTAGACAAGTTTAGATAGTTTTCTAGTCAGTTTTGATCTTAGTATGGGAATGCCTACCTCAACGATGATATGTTCATATATATATATATATATATATTTTTCATTGAATGTTTTTAAAGGTTCGAATTGGGGTGTCCACAGGAATATCCTTGAAATGATAAAGTACTTCACTCTTCTTAGATGATAAAAACTATCCTCATCCATTACAGACTTGACACTTTAGGGGGCAATCTATTGCAAAAAAATTGTCACTTTGACATTATGTAGTTAGTGTGAGTATATCACCACTCATACCTTCCTCCTTTGCAAGTCTTATACCTCAGTTCTTCATATCAAGCTTTGAAAATAAGAGAAAGACCTTAAACATGTCTAAAACTCTAGTTTCACACTTTCTCTTAGCATTACGTATGGTCCCGCACCTACTAGTCATGTCCCCTATGCACTTGACCGCTTTGTCTTTGTGTTATGTGTGCGGACCCCTGTAAAAGTTAAAAAGGCGCAAGTACATTCTTAAAACTTCACTTTGAGTCATTTCTAGAAGCTTCTAGAGGGAATCTTGAGGTGGCAAGTTCACTCTTTAAAGGTTCATGCATCCCATACCTTTAGGAGCTAACCCCTTGATGTGAGGAGCTTATCCCTTTGAAGGAGGACTCTATCCCTTGAATGGTGGACCTGTAACCTCCTTCCTTTGCACTATAAAATGAAGCATTGGGTTGGTTATTGAGAAGGTTGAAAGTTGAATATTTTTGAGGTGAAATGCTGCTGGAACTTAGTCTTCCTAATTGAGCTTTTGAGAGGAGAGATTACATACCTTTTTGATCTCATTTGGAAGAGAGTGAGGATTTTCAAAGTAGAGGAGATTCCTATTTGGACCCTGGGAAGAGCTTGTACAACATCAAGGCAGCAAAGGTTGTAAATTTCTTCTATTTCAAAGTTAATACAATCAAGTTTATTTTTCTCAATAAGCTATGTTTTATGGTTTATTTCATGGATTCCTTGATCACCATGATGAACATGATTTATTATATTAGCTATGCATGTGTTATTTGATGTGTGCTTGTTTGTGATTGCAGGTTCTTAAAAGGAAACTCTTTCGGATAGTTGGAGCATGGCTGCTACAAACTAGCGTTGGACTTAAGGTAGGGTCTAAACACCTCTTTAGTTTTTATTAATGAATATCAATATGTTTAGATAAAGATAGATTTGCTTGTCCTACTTGTTTCTAGATATCAGTTGATACTAGGGAGATCAGCTGTGTCCACAAGATCGATTTATCCAGCCAACAAGAGGCATTGTTCATATGTAGCAAAACAACCAAACAAAACTGAAAACAGGTCAAAAACCGTCAATTTCTAGATGGAAAAAGAGTTTAGTCAATCATCGCACCTAGGATTCACAGAAATTGAGATGCATCACACTTAATGCACTTGGGAGGTGCTATGCATATTGAGTCACAATGGAAGACAGTGTGATGGTCTAGGGAGCACAACTGAAATGGCTTTTGCCTCAAATGTGGAGTTGATTTCAATGAATTAAGCTGGGTTTTGATGAACAATGATGAGAAAAGTATGATGGAATGTCTTGAGAGGTTTACTGAGCTACCAAAAGGGAATCTAAATGTGCTTGCAAGTCAAATGTTTAATTCATAAACTAAACCAGAGATTTACTAAAGCAACATTCATCTACTATGCAATTGTAGAGCAAGAGCAGTTCAAGGGATACCTGGGTGACTTCAGACTCTATCTATAGTTTATCAAAATGAACATAGAACAAACAATAACAAAAAAAAACATATGTTCAGTCCCCAGTGGAGTCGCCAATTTGTTTCTAGGAAAACTAGTATTCCTAAAGAATGCTAACCCTCTAGGATTGGCAGCTACCCTAGAAACAACAGTTTAAAGCAATTCAATGATTTCTTCTATGTGTAATAGATAAGAGAAGGATAATAGAACCAACCTGGAACTTCGGCTTAATCCCTTTCTTGATCTCTCTCTCCTTTGGTAGATCCTGCAACTCCTCCCCGTACTTAACACGCTTGGAGAGTACCTGCACAAGTATAGCAACAAAGAACCGTCCAAGCATCGTGATCTATTACAACATAAACATTACAGAATCATATATATAATGAAAAAATGATATTTCACAATTGCACAATCATATGGAAGAAAACTTGAAGAGCTTTATTAATAGAAAGGAGAATTACAACCCAGTTGTCTGATCCAGCATCATCCTCCTAGCTTTAATCCCTCTTCACCTCATGAAATAGCAAGATCACACCAAAAATAATACAATGATCTCTCCTCAATTACAAACTCTCAGCACTTCCTTGCAATTCACAATATTCCAGGCTTCTAATCTCTTGGATTGGAGATCCATTTATAGATGTTTGCAAGGGTGTGAGTTATCCATGGGGTTTGATTACTGTCATTCCACTTGTTACAATTCGTTCCACAAGAGAAGGGATTGGAGATTTCCTAGATCCCTTATGTTAACACCCAGGTTGTTCTCTTTGACTCCTAAGAGAATACGGCCGGGGTAACCACTAACCAATCTTTGGGCTACAGCTTCTAGCCTAGCTGCAGTCAGAGAGGGCTCTCTCTATGAGGTTATGTCAGTGCTTTCAGTGAAAGTTTTTAGGCTAGTTATGGAGCGAATATTTTGGTTCTTTTTGTGTTTGGTTGGGAGGATGCTTCTGATTTCCTTAAAGTTTATCTACAGGTGAGGTTAATCCATTGGGCAATGGGGTCTTGGAGTGTTTTCCCTTGAGGTCTTGATTTCGGTGAGGTGTAGCTACAGGGCCTGTGTGTATTCCATGAAACAAAGCGTAGATTGTGAGAATGAGATGAAAACAACCAGCAAAGAGCAACTAAGATTTCTTTACTTAAGTTGAATATTGCAACAAGGGATTTGTTATCTAGGAGCAATTACTTGAATTCCTAAAACAACGACAAACTATGATGATGCAGTATTAAAGGTAGCAATGAAGAATTACTCTTTAAATACTTTATCAGAAGAAAACATACAAGGTAGCTTGGATTGAGCTCAGGGTGGTCAATAACCAAGTCCTGAGACTATCCTTTTTCCTTACTACCTAGATCTTAAATGTATAGAAAACATGAAAGAGATATGGAATAACAGGGAACACAGGTGAAATAAGGAGTCATGAGAAAAACTTATTGAGCCACGAAATACACAGGAATCCTGCACCTTTGAGCCACACAGCATCAAGAGATCAAGAGACAAACATCTTTGAAGAAATCCCACAGTCTTTTGTATTAAATGTTTGAGAGCTTACAGTATCAGAATAACAGAGAAGATATCAGGAAGATTTTCTTACATCCGGAGTCCAACCCCTCTAAACAAACGCGAGAGGGAATATATAGATGTTGCATACAAAAAATATCTCAGGAATGGAGTCATCTGAGAGGGAAAATATCTCTTACATTTGTACAGGAGAGTAGATGAGAAGTAATTGTAAACATAAATGCCTTTTAAAGGCCTTTAACTCCTGTCAGGACGGATTTTTGACCTTTGGGTACTGCGGAGTTAACTGCGCGGCTTTATCATAAATATGAAATGAAGTGCTCTGTTACTTTGATCTTTTGTATCTTCTTGGCCCTGCCACCTGTACCTGCTGATGTTGCTGTTGATGCCGAGTACCTGTGCTGAGTTGGCTCAGCGTCTTTATGCTTGCTGTCATAACTTTGTCCACCTGTAGATGCAATATGGACTGTATTGCTGAAAAAGATTTAATTCCTCAGCTTTGGTTCAAAAGTAGCTTTATTAAGTCCTTCCATATGTCTTGAGGGGGAAGCTGATGCCTCAAAATTGACCCTAAGGTCTCATCAGCTTCTGTGTACTTATAGAAATGAGGAGGCTCATCAAATAGATGTGCTACTTCATTTTTAATAAAAAATAAGTTATCTAACTTCTCAAAAAGAGCCTGTCCTGTTAATGGGCCTGCTGAAGATGACCCAGGAGCCTCAGCAATTTGAATTGCTGCAAAAGTGCTTACTCTTTTGATGTATTTCTCATGAGAGAGAAGCTTCCCTGATTCTTCTAAGGTGGGAAGTCCTTTGTCCTGCAGGGCTGTGAACCTATTCTGGAACTTATGTATATCTGCCTATATATCATGGATT
>APFE030151349.1:6720-57381 GCA_000404065.3 Pinus taeda | reverse complement strand
AGACATGGGATTTGGTTGAACTACCAAAAGGAAAGGAAGTCATTGGAGTTAAATGGGTCTACAAGACCAAGAGTAATGTTGAAGGCAAAATAGAAAGACACAAGGCAAGACTTGTTGTCAAAGGATATAAGTAGCAGTATGGGAGAGATTATGAAGAAACTTTCGCACCGGTTGCTAGAATGGAAACCGTGAGAGCAGTGTTGTCCATAGCAGCACAAAACAAGTGGAAAGTTTACCAAATGGACGTGAAGTGAGAATTCCTAAATGGAGTGTTAATGGAAGAGGTTTACATTGAACAACCTCCAGTCTATAAAAAGAAAGGCCAAGAACACAAAGTGTGCAGATTGAAGAAAGCTCTCTATGGGCTGAAGCAAGCACCAAGAGCATGGTACAGTAGGATAGATTCCTATCTACAGGAAAATGGATTTGAAAAGTGTGAGGGAGAACCCACCCTCTACATCAAAGAAAAGGATAGTAAAATTCTAATTGTTGTGTTATATGTTGATGATGTTATTTTCACAGGTAATGATGATTATCTTATTCAGAATTTCAAAGCAGTCATGAAAGAGGAATTTGAAATGACCGACATGGGTTTGCTGAGATACTTCTTAAGAATAGAAGTGGAACAAAGTGAAAATGGGATTTTTATCTCACAAGAGAAATATGCAAATGAAGTGTTGGAAAGATTTAATATGCAGGACAGCAAGGCAGCAATCACTCCCACAGTGATGGGATTAAAACTCAGCAAAGAGGACGCAGCAAGGATTTTGATCCTAGTTTGTACAAGAGTATAGTTGGCAGCCTTATGTATTTGACTGCAACTAGGCTGGATATAATGCATGCTGTTAGTTTAATTTCCAGATTCATGGAGAGGCCAAAAGAAGCACATTGGCAGGCAACAAAAATAATTTTGAGGTATGTTAAAGGTACTAAAAGGTTTGGCATTTTATATATTGCTTTAGAATGTTCAGATTTAATTGGATACACTAATAGTGATTGGGCTGGAAGTGTAGATGATCGGAAAAGCACATCCGGTTATGTTTTTCACATGGGTTCAGGAGCTATTTCACGGGCTTCTAAAAAACAACCTATTGTAGCATTGTCTACAGCAGAGGCAGAATATGTGGCAGCTACAGCAGCATCATGTCAAGTAGTTTGTATGAGAAGGATGTTAAGGAGCATATGCCAATAGAAAACAAAAGGAACTGTGATTTTTTGTGACAATAGCTCAGCTATTGCATTATCCAAGAATTATGTGTTTCATAAGAGAACGAAACACATTGACACAAGGTTTCATTACATCAGGGAATTGGTAAGCAATGGCGAAATTGTTTTAAAACATTGCAGGACTCAGGAACAGGTTGTAGACATTCTGACGAAGCCATTGGACCAGAAAGGTTTTGAATATTTGAGGAAATGTTTGGGTATGACTGATAACCCAGCAGTTAAAATTAAAGGGGAGTGTTGAAATATTAATTTCAACTACCGTGCTGCATTTAATTCACAAAACCACCAGACCTTATCGCACTGCTTTTCATTGAAAGGTGGTATTCTCCGGAGGGGATGTGATAGTGTACACCAATCGACACGTGGCTCATGTACTTTTTGAAAAACACTTTTTTCCCAGAGCATAAACTTCGGTAAGAAAATTCCATGCGATAATGTCAACAGCCGTCCGATCAATGAGGGGTAGATCAACGGTTGATACAAGCTTGCAAAATGAACTTGCGTGGAGTGAAAGTTTTTTGTTTTGACCACCAGTTCTCCACGTGAAGTAATTAATAGAATTTACTGCGAATAGTAAATGTTGGTAGAATTTTAAATTTTAATGTTTTTTATTTTTTACGGAAGTATGGGCATAGGTCAACGTATTTTGTTATGCTTTTTTTGGTTTTGTGTATATGTAATGTTTATTGTTTTTGTTGAAAAAAAAAGGATGTGAAACACACAGCAGTGTGTGAGTAAAAACCATTACACAGCAGTGTAACATTTTGGTATGCAGAGGCAGATTGTTTCTTAATGTAATATGCAGCAGCGTGAAGCTTGTTTGTTTGTTCGTTGAAAAATCGAAGTGTAACGCACAACAGTGCGAATGTATTGTAATTTTTTTTTTATTTACAGCAGTAAATGTAAAAGAAATTTTTACACACAGTAGTGTAAAATTTCTAAAAGAGACAGAGTAACCTTTTTAAGTTCTTGGTGAATCCCTCTGTTAAGAGGATGAAGTTTGTATCATGCAACTTATTAATGAATATAAAGTTTTTATGTATGTGAAAAACTCTGAGCTTCTCCAGCAATCTATTTTAAGCTTCCTTGCGTTAAAGATCCTGTGGCAAAAACAGAGTATTACTCTCTGTTCAGTGATTTTGTTTTGGAATTTAGCATATAAAATTTCCAACAAATGCAACTTTACGGTTGATTCCACCGACATTGGCGGTGGCTTGAAGTTGTGGCATGTTTAAGTTTCTTTTCAAATATTGCTCGATATTGATTCAATTGAATAAGGAATTGAAACATTTGAATACACGGTGCCAATATTTTTTTTGTTTATTTTCCAAAACAAAAAATGAAGTGGTGCTTGCAAGAAGGCATTGCTTCTTGTCTATTTGATGATTGCTATTTTGCAAAAAGGCGTTGCTTCTGGTCTGCTTGATGATTGCTCTATTTCATTGGTGCACTTGGAAGATTGAAGTGGCAAGAAATTATATTGGCAGAATAGCGTTCCAGAACAACATCCTTGTGCATGTTCTTGTGATCTAGTTTCTCATACTCTTCTACGTATCATTTCTAGCAATTGTTGGTTTGGTCGAGTTGGGAGATTGTTGGTCGGGTTTTGGCAATTGTTGATCTGGTCGAGTTGGGAGATTGTTGGTCGGGTTAGAGATTGGTGGTTGGTGGTCAGGTCGAGTTCAAATATTGTTGGTGGCGTTGGATATTGTTGGTCGACTCCAGTTGCACAGAGAATTGGTTGGTTTGGTTGTTTGCTGGCCTAAAAGGGTGAGCACGAGCCTTGCTATGCTCATATTTTGCAGTATGAAATGCGAAAGAAGAAAAGTTTTATTTTAGAGTTGTTTTTATATATTATATAATGAACATTAATCTTTCTTTTATTTAAATACTAAACAATTATTTTTTTTTAAGAAAAGCATTTAGGAAGAAGAGTAGAGAGGGGTTCTAAAAAGTTTGAAACCACAGATTTAGGGGAACTCGGCTAGAGTTAAGGTAGTGCAATACTGTTATACATAAGAGCAAACTTGAGTTGTGCAATACTATATGTTTGATAGAGGAAACACCCATGCGGTGGCTTGAAGTTGTGGCATGTTTAAGTTTCTTTTCAAATATTGCTCGATATTGTTTCAATTGAATAAGGAATTGAAACATTTGAATACACGCTGCCAATATTTTTTTATGTTTCTTTTCCAAAACAGAAAATGAAGTGGTGCTTGTAAGAAGGCATTGCTTCTAGTCTGTTTGATGATTGCTATTTTGCAAAAAGGCGTTGCTTTTGGTCTATTTGATGATTGCTCTATTTCATTGGTGCACTTGGAAGATTGAAGTGGCAAGAAATTATATTGGCAGAATAGCGTTCCGGAACAACATCCTTGTGCATGTTCTTGTGATCTGGTTTCTCATACTCTTCTACGTATCATTTCTAGCAATTGTTGGTTTGGTCGAGTTGGGAGATTGTTGGTCTGGTTTTGGCAATTGTTGGTCTGGTAGAGTTGGGAGATTGTTGGTCGGGTTAGAGATTGGTGGTTGGTGGTTGGGTCGAGTTCAAAGATTGTTGGTGGCGTTGGATATTGTTGGTCGACTCCAGTTGCACAGAGAATTGGTTGGTTTGGTTGTTTGCTGGCCTAAAAGGGTGAGCACGAGCCTTGCTATGCTCATATTTTGCAGTATGAAATGCGAAAAAATAAAACTTTATTTTAGAGTTGTTTTTATATACTCATATTTTGCAGTATGAAATGCGAAAAAAAGAAAAGTTTTATTTTAGAGTTGTTTTTATATACTATATAATGAGCATTAATCTTTCTTTTATTTAAATAAGAAAAGCATTTAGGAAGAAGAGCAGAGAGGGGTTCTAAAAAGTTTGAAACCACAGATTTAGGGGAACTCAGCCAGAGTTAAGGTAGTGCAATACTGTTATACATAAGAGAAAACTTGAGTTGTGCAATACTATATGTTTGATAGAGGAAACACCCAGGCAGGTTAGAGGGTTAGTTTCAGGTTGGAGATTTGGTTCCTGGGTCCAGCCATTTCTGACAACCCTAAAGCAGTCCCTCCACCTGTGATATAGGAGCCAAATCTGGAGAGGGGAAACTCTGATAGTAAATACAAACACTCAATACATTTCAAAACATTTCTATCAGGCATTATGACTTTTACAATTGTAAAATGAAGATATTAAAACAAAGGCATTTCTAAAAGAAGAACAGAACATCTCCACTTTGTGCATGAAATAATTTAGCCTTAAATACACAGTCATCACCCACACTTAAGGGTGTTTCAAAATATACAAATTCACGATAAAAATTATACAAAAGTAAAGTCATAGAATTAGAAAGTCGGCCTCATAGAATTAGAAAGTCACTCTGTCTAACAGTAGGGTCGAACAGTGACCATAGGCCTTGAAAAACAAAAGAGAGGGCACAACCAGCAAACCATTTGCAAAATAAAAACAGAACGTCTCCAGCTTGTGCATGAATTTTTTTTTCCTTAAATACATAGTCCTCGCCTAGACTTAATGGCATTTGAAAATTAGAAAATTCACCATAAAAATTATACAAAAGTTCAGTAATAGAAGTAGAAAGTCAGACTCTCTATGTAACAATAGGTTCGAACATTGACCATTGGCCTTGAAAAATTAAAGAGGGGACAGTCAACAAACATCTTTGGACAATGTTGAAGGTCCTGTCTCCCAAACATCTTCACACCGAAACCGAGTCGTTAAGGAAACAGGGCACAACGACCCTCCAATCAACAAATTGATAAATAATAACAGAACATAATTAGAGAGGCGAATGCCAGTTAACTTCCCATTAAGATGAATGGCGGCTAAGCCAAAAGAAACTTGAAAAAAACCAGTGTATATTCAAGTGTGTAACCCCATCACACCCAATGTAATCTTTAGAAAAATATTCTTGTGCGCGTGGGAGTAGAAGGTATTAAATTGGAGATGACAAAATCTGGAGTTAGAAGTTGGTCGAGCATTGTCTCTCAACATTATCTGAAGGCAAGCACATTTTTCGAGAGCTTACCTGCACACACACATCAAAGGTATCAATAAAATCATAATAGAATGAAGGGCGTTATGGTATTACATAGAAGGAATAAATAACATAGGTAGTCGTTCTCACCTGTATTGTTCTGTATGAGACATGAGAAACAATTTTATGTGGTAAGAACCCCTGCTTCACAAGCAAAGAGAGAAAAACCATTAAACAAGTTAGGGGGAAATGTGATTAACCTATTGACATTTCGAAGAAGGGAACGACTACTTGGAACCTAGAACCTTTGTGTTTAACCGCATCCAAACACCCTCAAGAAAAATAATAAACCATAAGTGAAAGAAAAAAAAATCACACCTGTTCAGCTAACAACAAAAACATGTGACAACAAAGGAAGAAGATCGAACATTTAGCTGAGGAGAGTTTCTTGAAAAATTGAGGGTTTGGTGAGCCTTTATTCCATGAGCGCTAAAGGATAAAATTATAAACAACCTCACAGAGAAAATCGATGGTTACGAAAAACAACCGGGGCGATGATGTGGTAAGAAGCCTAGCTTCACGGGCAAAGAGAAGAGCCACTCAACAAATTACAAGGAGATCTGATTAACCTGTTCACATGTTGAAGAAAGTAATGTGGTTGGAACTTGAAACTTCTATGGTGAACCACATCGAAACCCAAACCCTTAGCGAGGAGGGTAACACCCACAAGAAAAACAATAAACTGTGAGCGAAAAAGGATAACACACACCTATTGCAGCAACAACAAAAACATGTAACAACAAAGGAAGAAACCCCAACGTTTAGCTGAGGAGGGTTTCCTGAAAAATTGAGGATTTGCAGATCCTGCATTTAATGAGCGCCGAAGAAGAAAATGACCAAACTCATACCCTCAACGAGGAGGGTAACGCCCTCAGCTAAAACAATAAACGTGAGTGAAAGAAAAAAAAAACTTGCACCTGTTGCGCTAACAGCAAAAACATGTGACGACAAAGGGAGAAGCCCAAATGTTTAGCTCAGGAGGGTTTTGTGAATAATCGAGGATTTGCAGAGCTTGTATTCGATGAGCGCCAAAGGAGCAAATGAGAAACAATCTCATAGAGAAAATAGGTGGTTAGAAAAATCAACCAACGCGATGCTATGGTAAGAACCCCAACTTCACGGCCAGAGAGAAGAACCACTCAACAAATTAGAAGGAAATGTGATTAACTTGTTCACATGTCGAAGAAGGCAATGACCGCTCGGAACCTGAAACTTTTGTGCTCAATTGCATCGAAACCCAAACCCTCACTGAGGAGGGTAACGCCCTGCCGAAAAATCACGAAGAAGGCAACAACCGCTTAGAACTTGAAACTTATGTGTTGAACCACATCCAAACCCAAACCCTCATCAAGGAAGGTAACACCTTCAAGAAAAACAAAACATTGTGAGTGAAAGGAAAAAACGTCGAGCCTATATAAAGAGGGTTTGTAGAGCCTGTATTGGGCAAGGGCCGAAGGAAGAAATGGAAAACAATGTCACATAGAAGAGGTGGTGGTTAGGAAAACCAACCAAGGTGATGCAGGACTGTCGGATTGACTACCCAGGAGATCAACGGAGGAGGACACGCTAGGTGCCTTGCTTATGGTTGGGACATTGTGGCTGTGGAGGGGGTGGTGGCGGCAGTGGCCACAGAGGTGGTCGCTGTGGAGGTGGGGGTTCTTGAAGGATGGCATCTCATATTGGATGGTCATATCATAAATTGGTATTAAATCACAAATTACTTCGTTGGCCACAGGGTCGAGGCCGCCTTTATTGATATGTGTGAAATTTAAATTTAATTATTGATATATGATGGGGATTTAAGTTAATAAAATATAATTATTGGATATATAAATTAGATTTATTTATATTTATATATTTTTAATTAAATTTATAATTAAAAATAGTTAAATAATTATTGTTATGTAAAAGAGTTATAGATTTTTTAAATATGTAGAAAATGGAAAATATGATATTTCTTATAATATGTAATAAAATTTATTTATAAATTAAAAATTAATGAAAATAAATCTCTATTAATTTTTTTATTTTTTTTTAAGTTTGGCAGATCTCTACTTATAATCTATTTTCCAAAACTTTTAACATCCATTTGCTCCAGGTGGTTACCTGCCTGGAGGAAACCAGGTGACCACTTGTCAGCTTTAAATCCTGTCCAAAATTTAAATAAGTTCATAGAAATCCATCTAGTAGTCCTATGTTGACTGTCTCTGCTACTAGCTCTAGAAATCAAAATAAACATGTTTATGTGCTTCATTAAAGACAAAAATCTTAATAGCAATCTGGTTCTCTTTCTCATTCCTCATCTGAGGATGTTACCGGAGCTGGTGCCTTGGCACTGGATCCTGGCATCTTGCTTTGCTGTTCCATTCTCCACTTTATGTCTTTCAGGGTCTGCTCAATTCTTCCTAAGCAAGGTTGTTTCGATATGTCTGGATCTGTATGGTCGCGATCTCCCTTAGAAATTCAACTCTAACTGGGTCCTTTTCCTTTTTTTGTTCTTGTATCTCGACTTCTTCTCCTGCCATATGCTCTCAGTGTAGGGTCATGGCTTGTGCCACTACGTTTTTCATGACCCAGTACTGGTGCATGGTTTGTCTAAACATGGATTGTCTTCCACGGGTAGTCCCAGGGTCTGGGACCATTCTCTCCCATTCATCCATGGGGATATCTCGATGCCTGAGATTATCATTTAGATCCCTCTCCCATATTTCTATCTGAGCTCTGACTTCCTTCGAGTTTCCTTCCATGTAGGAGTCGATAATTGTCTTCATGTGTTCGCCCCCTGGTTTCCTACCTCTTTTCTTTGTCTGACCACTTGTTCCCTCTTCCTTTTTGGTTACTCCTTTTCCTCTCTTGGGGGCCATTCTTCTTACTGCTTGGCTGTTACTACTTTTTGTCTTGTGCTCTCTGTCCTATTCTAAGTACTTTCCTTGATCTGTTACTGTACCTATCACAAGATCAATGCATTTGTCACAATTATTGTATTGACTCAATTCAGTTTCCCAGATACCCTTTTCCTTTCCCTTTCCTGTACTTCCTACCTTTCGGTTTCTGACCAGACTTGGCTTAGATCCGGTTCTTTTTTTGGCCAAGGTCAGATGTTTTCAATAGTTTCTTCCCATGTCCCACCCCGTACAGCAGTTCAACTCCTGCCTTTTCATTTTCATCAACCCCGTGGTTTCATCCTCTGTTAAGGTCAAGTGTATAAGGTTTCCCCTTGTCCTGAGTTTCTTAGAATTTTTTACAGGATTTATATCTCCTGCTCTCCTACCCTTCCCCCTAGAATGCAGAACCTCGACTCTAGATCTGGGGATTTTCCTTTCCCAAGTTGCATCCCTAGGGGCTTCTGTCTCACTGCCTTTCATTCCTATAGGTCTAGCTTTGCTCAGGTTTCAGTGGGGAATACTATTGATTTTTTTCTCAGGGTGGCCCTCACTCTTTCTAGTTTTAATTCCCTTCCTCCCGATCTCTCTAGCCAGGAAAATCAGGTACTTCGGGGAAATGGCTTTGTCCTTATCGCGGGGAATGCTAGAGCGTTTATTATGAAGATGCTTGAACTGATTGTGAAACCCGCTTCCTAAATTCCTACTGCACATATAATTGATGCTAGTAGAGGTGAGGGCCAAGGGAACTACATACCAACTTGCCAAGCTTCGTCTTTCTTCTGCCGCTTGCGTCTTCACTCTTCCGCCACCTCCTTTCACATTGTCTTCGTCTGAATGCACAATTCCTTTTTCCTATTTTCCTTGAGATTTAACCCTTGCTTGCTCCGGTCTTTTGTCCTTACCACCAGCTGTCTAGTTTTATTACCGGCACGGATCCCTTCCTTCTTGTCTTAGGATGCTGCCCTCCTGTCCTTTCTACCATTGCCTTTCATTAATCGCCACCCTCTCTCGGCTGCTCTTGGCACAGTAATCCTGACTCAGTTTTGCCACTTGTCTTTATTCCTCTGCCCACCCTACTGTTCTCTATCTTTCCCTCCTCTTTGACATTCCTTTCTGTCACATCCCCCATACTCTCGGGAGGTGTACCTCCTCTGCCCTGCTCTGTCATCCTTCCGATTGTCTGTCCACTCATTTCCAGTTCCTCATCTATCCTTTCCTCCCTCTGTCCTCTTCCTTCTCCGTTCCGTCCATACCTCCTCGATTTCTCTAGATTTTCACTCATGTTCATATCCTTTTCGAGGAGTTGTCTCAGGTGTGCCATCTCCTCTTTTTGATTTAGCTCAACCTCACTTGCATCTAGTTGTTGGTCTCCATTCCTGCATTCCCAATTCATTAGGCTATCTACTGGTTCATTTCCCCTCCTTCTCACATGGGTGGGGAGGGTGTATGCTATCCTTCTCAGTAGTTTTCTTATTTCCTTGACTAACCAGGCGATTCACCAACTGCAGCTCATCTTTTCTGCTAATGCTTCGTGCTGTAACTGTTTTACTATGTCTATTACTAGTTTCAAATCTCCTTCTACCTGAAGTTTCTGGTACCCCTCCCTTATGGAAATTTCTAGCCCCCTTTTCAGCACATAGAACTCTGCTTCGTTGTTCGTTGTGTTGCCACAGTCCATCGCATATATCCTTAACGTCCTTCCTCTGTCGTCTCTAAATACTCCTCCAATACCTGCCTCCCTTGGATTTCCTTTTGTTGCCCCGTCCATTTATTATTATTATTTTTAAATATATATCTCTATCATTAAAAAAAAAATTGTTACATGGTTATATATATAATATAATATAAATAATTTATATTTATATATTTTCACGTGGCCTAAATATGGTTATCTTATTATGGGATTTGTTTGTGTTTGGTAGATTTACTAATGATCATAATTTATTTGACAATCTTCACATTCTAAACATAGAGATGGGAGTGTTGACCAAGGTAGCAAACACAGGTCAAGGACCATTAGCTAGATTCTCTATTGTCAGAGATTGATTGGATTTCAAGAGAGGCATTATCATATTCATAGGAGGGTTCAATGAAAACTTGGAGGCCCTCGATGACATGTATTATTTGGATACATAAATGAAAATGGACAAGATGAGCAAAAGCCAGAGAAATTTTCTTTAAAAAAGGAGTTGAAAATAGAGCGTCAAGAGCACCATGTCTCTTCAAATTATCCTGAGGAGAGAGATACACCTAATCTTGATGTGAATTCTAGAAACATCTTGTCCACAACCACACCAACTAACATTCCTGCTGATCAAGACAAACCTTTTGTCTACACTTTCAAGCCCATTAAAGAGAAGATATTTGAAGCAAAAATAATTGATGTGTTTCATTATGGACACACTATTGAATCACATATTGAAGTGAGGCCTTTGTGTGCATTATTGTTCTCCTGTAAACTTGGCTTTTCTCATGTTGTACATGCTTATCTCACTAGGAAGAAACTGGCCTCAAAAGCAAGTGCTATGAAATCGAGTGAAACATGAATTCCTCAATTAAAGATTGCCCGTGCAATTAAGCAATCTGTGAAGAGAGAAGAAGATGGGCAGGCAAACTCTGTTATGGATGTAAAATCTCCTACACAATGGACTCTGATTGAAAAGGCCAGTGAGATGCTTGCATATGCACATGGTACTCAACATGAAAAGATTATCATGTATTGTTGGTTACTTATGTTTGAACTTTGAAAAGTCTTTCATGTGAAAATATCATTCAAAGATTTATTTTTCCTTGACTAATTCTACTTAATTCAAAGAACTCATGCACACATTCAAACCATGCATCTATATACCATGGCCTATAGGGAATACTATAAAAAACATGAATAAAAGATAACAGTAGTAGTATAACACATGAAAGGAATGACTGCATAGATGCTGAGAAAACCCATATGACAGAATCAAGTCTCTTCTCCAAGTCATACGTTGACTGCCATGAAGCTTGCCTGAGCGTCGGCCTTCATAGAAAAGTATGGCTCTGAAGAGATCATCTTTATAGTCATGGGAAGCTCCATGGAACTTGGGATTTGAGTGATTGGAGTGTTGATAGCTCTCTATAGTATAATTTTCTCATAATCATTTCAGTCATTCGGAAATTGATCCATGTTGTTAGGGCCTCACACCACAACTTCCACCAAGATGTTGGGATTGGATGCATTGAAAATTTCATGATCTTCACAAGAATTGGCTTGTTAATAATATTATGGGTAAGTCCAAGGAAGTACAAGCAAGATGTCTCTTCTGAATGTTATATTTCACAGTCCAATGCATGAAAAAACAAACTCTACAGTAGTGAGAACTGAAATAAAACCCACTGTCTATAAACACATAGCTCGAGTTTTTGAATCTCTTTGGCTCCTTACTAAAAAATAAGCTCTAGTTCAACCTGGTCCTATTTATAAGGCAAAGAAGAATACAAACACTTATCCACATTGTGAATATTAAGGATAGAACACAACACGGGTGGGACTAATGCAAATCAATTCCAAACACCAAAACTCCAAAATATTACTTAAATGAAAATAAATCTTTCCCCTTAAGATTTATGGGACGAAGATAGAATAATTTATTATTTTAATTGGCACTAAGAAAATCCAATAAACTAAAGAAGTTGTTAAAACTTAAGCATTTATGAATCTATATACCATGGCCTATAGGGAATACTATAAAAAACATGAAGAAAAGATGACAGTAGTAGTATAACACATGAAAGGAATGACTGCATACATGATGAGAAAACCCATCTGACATAGCATAGTCTCTTCTCCAAGTCTGCATACATGTTGAGAAAACCCATTTGACAGAGCAGAGCCTCTTCTCCAAGTCATATGTTCACTACCAGGGAGCTTGCCTGAGCGCTGGTATTCATAAAAAAGTATGGATTTGGAGAGAGCATCTCTATAGTTATGGGAAGCTCCATGGAACTTGGGCTTTGGGTGCTTGGAGTGCTGATAGCTCTCTATAGTATAATTTTCTCGTAATCATTTCGGTCATCTAGAAATAAATCCATGTTGTCCTGGCCTCCCAACACAACTCCCACCAAGATGTTAGGATTGAGTGCATTGTTGTACAAAGATTGGAATTCTGTGTTGCATGGAATGGGATGAGGATGATTTGCCTTACAGGGAAGAGAAGAGCCTCTATGATGAATACGTTTTGGATAATGGGAACCATATCCAACCATGTATGACATCTTGAGAGGAGTATCCCTCAATATGTAATCAACCTTCATTGAAAAAACAAAAACACGAGATTGAATCAAACCCCATATACCAATAATTGGATTAAAAGGTTAGAAAAATTAATTAGTAGGTTTCTATGAATCTATACTTGGCATTTTGTAATAGTTCTTAGTCTCTTTGGACTAAAATTCATTGACCCACAAGTTACTACATGTTTGGAGGAGCTCAGATATTTAGCATAACTGAAGAGCAAGAAGGAAGAAGATGTAACATATTGCAAATTGCTATCACGCATTGTGTAAAGAAGCCCTCGTGCTTACATAAGAATATACCCAAAGTTAGAATCACAATAAAACACTTAGGAGAGAGCATGTATAGCCTTCAAAACCAATGAAATTAGCAGAGATCTGGAGTATATTTAGCATGTGAATAAGATACTCCGGGAGAAGAGAGCATATATAATTGTCAGCATGTCCTTTGTAGTCATGAAGGGACTTCACTTTTCGTAGCAAGAACTCTTGCACACATTCAAACCATGAATCTATATACCATGGCCTATAGGGAATACTATAAGAAACTTGAAGAAAACATAACAATAGTAGTATAACACATGACAGGAATGATTGCATACATGCTGAGAAAACCCATCTGACATAGCAAAGTCTCTTCTCCAAGTCATACATTGACTGTCAAGGAGCTTGCATCTGACAGAGATCTGGCCCTTGAAATATCATTAATTGTCTATGGAAGAGAAGAAGAGGTTGATACACTTATAGAGCAAATGACTCGTGATTAGGATCTAATTCTATGCTATGGCGCGATTTATGCTCTGGCCCTCCCATACAGGGGCACATCCAATAACAAATCCATTCATTATCTGTTGCACTTTGTTGTTTCCGATGTTAGTGATGATGTGAGAAGAACTGCGGTGCTAGCACTTAGGTTTGTTTTATACTCCGAACTCGAGTAGGTTTATGTGCTATCTTACAGTGTACCATGTTTTTATTATTAAATCAATTTTAGACTTGATTTGTTATAACTTTTGTGCTACATCTTGATGGAGAATTTGGCTCAATATTTTAAGAATAAGTTTATGCTCTCTTGGTACTAAATCAAACTCTGCAAATTTAACAAACCCCACAAATAGTGGCAGAGATGGAGTAGCCGATGTGTCGTTCGGAGCTGATGCAGCTGCCGTTGGTGGTGGAGGAGCGGGAGGCTGTGGAGGTGGTGGCGGCGGTGGAATTTTACACATTGTATGTTAACTTTAGAAGAGTATTAAATGTAAAACTTTTAATACTTAAAGTTAAATTTTTAATATTAAAATTAAAAATTTTTATAAAAACTTTGAAAACTTTTAAATTGAGAAAAATAAATAAATAAGTAAACTTTAAAACTGTAAAATTAAAAAAAAAAAAAAGATAAAAATTTTACATGTAAAAAATGACATACAAATTAGAAAATTTAAATGAAGCATATAATTCAGAAAATTGAAATGAAATTTAAAATTAAAAATTTAATTTATCAAAATTAAAAAAAAAAAAATGTAAAATTTAAAAATTTAAATTTAATAAATGAAGCATAAAAAAATATAGATGTAACCTATCAAATATAAACATCTAAAATTAACGCATCTTAATTTTACGCATTAAAAATTGAAATTTAACATGGAAGCATACATTTTAAATATAATGAAGTATGCCGTTTAAATTTAAATGAAAAGCTGAAATTTAAAATAAAAAATGAAATTTTAAAAAATTTAAAATTTTAAAATGAAAAACTGAATTCAAAAATTCACAAAATTAAAATTTGAAATTTAAAATTAGAAACTTAGATTTTACACTTTACAGAATTTTAAATTTAAAATAAAGCATAAAAACATAAATGTGACATATCAAATATAGCATCAATCATATAACACCCAAATTATAACATCTAAATTTTAATCTGTACATTTTAATATGTAAAATTAAAATATCGTTTTACATCTTTATTTTAACATCTAATATAGATTTAACCTTTAAATTTTTAATTTTAAAATATAAATTTCAAAATTAAAAAGTTAAAATTTAAATTTTTCATGTTGCATAAAAAGATACATTTAACATATAAAATATATGATTGAGCATAAAACATCTAAATTTTAACAGGTAAATTTAAAATTTCATTTAATGTTTAAAATTGGAAAAAATTAAAATTAAAATATGTGAAATATAACATAGTAAATATAAACATTGAGCATATGAAGATACACATAACATTTAAATTTTCAAATTTGAACCTTAGCTTTTAAAATTTCACATTTAATATTTAGCATTTCTTAACATTTAAAATTTGAATATTAAATTGAAGCATTTGAAAAAAATTGAATAAGGAATTGAAACATTTGAATACACGTTGCTAATATTTTTTTTTTTGGTTTCTTTTCCAAAATGGAAAATGAAGTGGTGCTTGCAAGAAGCGTTCATTGGTGCACTTGGAGAAAGGGATGTCGAATTTTTTATTTCTTTTCCAAAATGGAAAATGAAGTGGTGCTTGCAAGAAGGCATTGCTTCTAGTCTGTTTGATGATTGCTCGATTGCAAGAATGTGTTTCTTCTGATCTATTTGATGATTGCTCTATTTCATTGGTGCACTTGGAGGAAGGGAAGTTGAAACTGAAACGATTGAAGTGGCAAGAAATTGTATTGGCAGAATAGCGTTCCGGAACAACATCCTTGTGCATGTTCCTATGGTCTAGTTTTTCATACTCTTCTACATATCATTTCTGGAAATTTTTGGTTTGGTCAAGTTGGGAGATTGTTGGTTGGGTTTTGGCAATTGTTGGTCTGGTCGAGTCGGGAGATTATTGTTCGGGTTAGAAATTGGTTGTCGGGTCGAGTTCAGAGATTGCTGGTGGCGTTGGATATTGTTGGCCGACTCTAGTTGCAGAGAATTGGTTTGTTTGGTTGTTTGCTGGCCTAAAAGGGTGAGCGCAAGCCTTGCTATGCTTATATTTTGTAGTATGAAATGCGAAAAAGGAAAAATTTTATTTTAGAGTTGTTTTTATATACTACATAATGAACATTAATCTTTCTTTTATTCAAATACTAAACATTTTTTTTTTAAATAATAAAAGTTTGAAACCATAGATTTAGGGGAACTCGGCCAGAGTTAAGGTAGTGATTTAAGGTAGTGCAATACTGTTATATGTAAGAGCAAACTTGAGTTGTGCAATACTATACGTTTGATAGAGGAAACACCCAATCAGGTTAGAGGGTTAGTTCCAGGTTGGAGGTTTAGTTCCTGGGTCCAACCGTTTCCGACAACCCTAGAACAGTCCCTCCACCTGTGATACAGAAGCCAAATCTGGAGAGGGGAAACTGTGACAGTAAATACAAACACTCAATACATTTCAATCTGACATTATGACTTTTACAATTGTATGGTGAAGAAATTAAAACAAAGGAATTTCTAAAAGATGAATAGAACATCTCCACTTTATGCATGAAATAATATAGCCTTAAATACACAGTCCTCACCCACACTTAAGGGTGTTTCAAAATATACAAATTCACAATAAAAACTATACAAAAGTTGAGTCATAGAATTAGAAAGTCGGCCTCATAGAATTAGAAAGTCAGACTCTGGCTAACAGTAGGGTCGAACAGTGACCATAGGCCTTGAAAAACGAAAGAGAGGGCACAACCAACAAATCATTTGTAAAACAAAAACATAATGTCTCCAGCTTATGCATGAAATTTTTATTTCATTAAATACATAGTCCTTGCCTAGACTTAATGGCATTTGAAAATTAGCAAATTCACCATAAAAATTATAGAAAACTTCAGTCATAGAAGTAGAAAGTCGGACTCTCTATGTAACAATAGGGTCGAACACTGACCATTGGCCTTGAAAAATTAAAGAGAGGGGACAGTCAACAAACATCTTTGGACAATGTTGAAGGTCTTGTCTGCCAGGCATCTTCACATCAAAATGGAGTCGATAAGGAAACAGGGCACGACGACCCTCCAATCAACAAATTGATAAACAATAACAAAACATAATTATAGAGCCGAATGCCAGTTAACTTCCCATTAAGATGAATGGCAACTAAGCATAAGGAAACTTAAAAAAACCAATGTATATTCAAGTTCACTAAATAGGTGTGTAACCCCATCACACCCTGTGTAAACTTCAGAACGATATTCTTGTGCGCGTAAACTTCAGAACGATATTCTTGTGCGTGTGGGAGTAGAAGGTATTAACTTGGAGATGCCAAAATCTAGAGTTATAAGTTGGTTGAGCATTGTCTCTCAACATGATCTAAAGGCAAGCAAAGTTTTCGAGAGCTTACCTACACACACACATCAAAGGTATCAATAAACTCATAATAGAATGAAGGGTGTTATGCTATTACATAAAAGGAATAAAAATCATAGGTAGTCATTCTCATATGTTTTGTTCTATAGGAGACATGAGAAGGATGCCTGCCAAGAGCTAAGAAACAATTTTATGGGGTAAGAACCCCTGCTTCACAAGCAAAGAGAGAAAAACCATTGAACAAGTTAGAGAGAAATGTGATTAACCTATTGACATGTCAAAGAAGGGAACGACTGCTTGGAACCTGGAACCTTTGTGTTTAACCACATCCAAACATATACCATCAGCAAGGAGGGAAACACCCTCAAGAAAAATGATAAACAGTGAGAAAATGGACCAAAAAAAAAACTCACACCTGTTGCGCTAACAACAAAAACATGTGACAACAAAGGAAGAAGACCGAGCGTTTCGCTGAGGAGGGTTTCCTAAAAAATTGAGGTTTGCTGAGTGTTTATTCCACGAGCGCTGAAGGATAAAATTACAAGCAACCTCACAAAGAAAATCAATGGTTACGAAAAACAACCGGGGCGATGATGTGGTAAGAAGCCTAGCTTCACGGGCAGAGAGAAGAGCCACTCAACAAATTACAAGGAGATCTGATTAACCTGTTCACATGTTGAAGAAAGTAATGTGGTTGGAACTTGAAACTTCTATGGTGAACCGCATCGAAACCCAAACCCTTAGTGAGGAGGGTAACACCCACAAGAAAAACAATAAATTGTGAGCGAAAGAAAAAATAACACACACCTATTACTGTAACAACAAAGGAAGAAGCCTCAACGTTTAGCTGAGGAGGGTTTCCTGAAAAATTGAGGATTTGCTAATCCTGCATTTGATGAGTGCCTAAGGAGAAAATGACCAAACTCAAACCCTCAGCAAGGAAAGTAACACCCTCAGCAAAAACAATAAATGTGAGCGAAATAAAATTAAAAACTTGCACTTGTTTCGCTAACAACAAAAACATGTGACAGCAAAGGGAGAAGCCCCAACGTTTAGCTGAGGAGGGTTTTGTGAATAATTGAGGGGGGTTTTGTGAATAATTGAGGGTTTGTAGAGCCTGTATTCGACGAGTGCCAAAGGAGCAAATGAGAAACAACCTCACAGAGAAAAGAGGTGGTTAGAAAAATCAACCGAGGCGATGCTATGGTAAGAACCCCAACTTCACGGCCAAAGAGAAGAACCACTCAACAAATTAGAAGGAAATGTGATTAACTTGTTCACATGTCGAAGAAGGCAATGACCACTCGGAACCTGAAACTTCTGTGTTGAATTGCATCGAAACCCAAACCCTCACCGAGGAGGGTAATGCCCTGCCGAAAAATAACGAAGAAGGTAACAACCGCTTGGAACTTGAAACTTATGTGTTGAACCACATCCAAACCCAAACCCTCATCAAGGAGGGTAACACCCTCAAGAAAAACAAAACATTGTGAGTGAAAGGAAAAAACATCGAGCATATATTAAGAGGGTTTGTAGAGCCTGTATTCGGTAAGGGCCGAAGGAAGAAATGGAAAACAATGTCACATAGAAGAGGTGGTGGTTACGAAAACCAAACAAGGTGATGCAGGACTGTCAGATTGACTACCCAGGAGATCAATGGAGGAGGACGCGCCAAGTGCCTTGCTTAGGGTTGGGACGAATCCGAGTTCATTAAGTCAGACAAGTTGTGGGTGTATTCCAGCTGTCACCAAATTATCGAGAAAGAGTATTTTTAATGTTGCATGTAATTTGTTTTTAAAGCAAAGTCTAATGACTCAAACTATAGACATGATAATTAACTTTAGTTCCCATAATTTCATTTCTTCATTTCTTAATAGATAAAGCATTTATCCAAAAATATGGTATAATATGCATTTTTTATTTTAGAAATAGCATTTATCCAAAAAAATTGTATGGTATTCATTATTTATTTGCGTTGTGCTACAAGCACATTTAGTTCCTGCCGCTTAGTTTAAATATAACTAAATTAAAGTAGGAAAAAATAAAAATACAAAGATTTAAAATTTTAAAATGTTATAATTAGATTAATTTTAAATTGTAATTAAATGCATTATTAAATTTTGTAAATTAACATTATTTGTATTGCAACATAGAAATAATTATTAATAGTCTACATTTGGCTTTTTATAATTTGTGGATATGGTCTTATGAAAATCTTATTATTAGACCTAGGTATAGAGGTCTTATCATAAATTTCTATTATACCTTGGTTTGAGAATATGAGAAATTTTATATTTATTCGTATTACAAACATCTTATTATTTTGAATATCATTCATTCATTAATAGTGTAAAATTTATCATATGTGGTAAAGTTCGCACAAAAACCTAAGTGACCTCTACCCCTTAAAATATAATGTAAAAATAAAAATGCATCTCTCCCATACCATTAATAAATATTTTTAAATTACATATGTGATTTTAAATAATCAATTTTTTTTTGTGTAAGCTTGGTAGATCCCTTTTCTATTGATATTTCATGAAAATATGTATGATTTCTACAAAATTGCAGGCGGCTTCAACCTGCCCGCAGGAAACTAGGTTTGTTGGCCACCTGTCTGCATCGAACACTGTCCAAAATTTAAAAAGAGTTTTTCTTACCATCCATGCTACATTGGCAACTTTATCAACTATATAATTCTTGCTACAAAAGTAAATTCTAGCCGTCATATAGAAAAAATTATACTGACTAGTCTGCTTCATTCATCTGAAGAATCCACAAGGGTTGGGGCTTTCGCGCTTGAACCCGGGACTTCACTTCTCATCATATTCTGAAGACTCTATTCGATCATGTTCATAGTGAGGTTGTTGTTATACAACTGCATTTGGACATATTGTATCTCCCTTTATAGGCCCTTCATACTTGGCTCAACTGGTCTATCTTCGTCCGGGTCTTCTCTTTCCTTATATGTTGTCATAGCGCGGGCTAGGATGTTTTTCATGACCCAATACTATTAGATAGTTTTCGAAACAGCATTTGGAGTCCTCTGGTATTCCCTAGATCTTTGATGATTGTTTCCCATTCCTCTGCCTCAATCTCTTGATTTTCAATGTTTGTGTTTAGTTCTCTTTCCCATTTGGATATTACAACTTTCAACCCAGCCAGAGTTCCTAAGTAGTATGCATTGATCAGGTTCTGCATACTCTCCTTCCCTGTTTTCCTGCCTCTTTTGCTCAGGCCTTTGCTTGAAGTCGGTTCCAGGACTTTCATCTTCTTTCCCTCCTTTCCCAATCCTTTGTTTCCTTCCCTTCCTGGTTGATTACCTTCCTTTGCCATCCAATTCTTCTTTCTACTTTTTTCTTCCCTTTCCAAGCGGTGCACCTGTACCGGGGCTGGAGCACGGTTTAAGTGCCTAGTCTTTGGAGTTCTCTGCACTCTAATTTTTAAGCTACCTATAACAGAAACTAGGAATACAACATTTTAAGTCATCATCAAATTAACCATAGTGGACTCATAGAGTTTTTCACTCTGTGAGTTGGTAATGAAATTGACATCTTTCCTTCTATTCTTGTTTGGACACTCAACCTAAAAGTTGGCCTCGCTCGTTTTGGGGTTCCCCACTACCATCCCCCAATCCGGGTGATACTTCTTCGGCATGAGTGTTTTCATCCACTCTATGCCTTGAGAATTGTGATAAACCCCATCTACACCCTTATGCCCCACTCCCCCCATAGGGTTTTGAAGGATAATAACAACACCATCGTCCTAGTTTCTTCCCATGAGAATTTGAATAACCCCTCTAACCAGCTCCCACAAGACTTCCTTGCACCTCCCACTTACTATAATTGCAGCCCTGCCGCCCAATTTCCCAATATTCTTTCTGCCCTGGTTATCGCCACCCCAGTAGGCAAGACATTGATTCTCAATATCCCACCATACTACAATTCTTATTCCGGTTCACGAGAGAGCTATCCTTCGCCATTGGGTCCCTTCGAGGGAGCTAAGCAAAAGCCTACTTAGAGTCGTTTCCCACACCCAATTGTAGCCTCAGTTACTGCACCTTGTCCCGCAAACCTTTTCCAGGTCCAGTCTCGCCTCTGGATTGAGAAAGATCAACCCTATCAACAAGTCAAGGGAGGCACCAAGGCCAGGGTAAATTTCTAGCCTTCCGCTCTTTTCTGAGACACCTTCCTTCTCTAGTCACATTCTTAGCCATATTAACTTATAGAAATTGTTCTGAAAGATGCAAAGGAAACCCCTTTGGATGACCTGGATGGCCGCAAAATGACTCATCTTTCTACTCAAACCCTGGAACCTATCTACACAAAGGCTAAGATAAGGGTTCCCAAACCGCCTTCCCCGAATGACAAACTTGTCGATCTCTCCCCAAGATGACAGGCCAAATACCCAAGAAGACCGGGAGACCTCAACATAGATAACAACCGGGGTCACCATTAGAATTATCCATTGTTATGCTTCCAGATTCACTTTCACTCTTCTTTCTAAACTAATTCTTTACAGGAGCCCATTCATATTTTCCATACAATCATGAGTGAAAGCAGAGAGCACATACTAGTTTCTCGAACAGCATCTCATTTTATTCAAATCTTCATCTCTCACCAATTACGCACAATATCATAAGATTGTCCATGTCTTTAGGTAGGAAAATATGAAAAGGCATATTCTCTTTAATCAACATCACCAATTGAGATATTTGTGATCAACTGCAAAAATATATACCTTGTGTCCCATCTTCTTTCACTTTGGCGAAAAAGAAAAAAACAAAATACCTGAGAGTGGGCACCACTCAGAAAACTTGTTCATCATGCTAATCCTGTCAGCATCAGAATGGATTTCTTCCATCGGCAGATTTCTAGTCTCACAGAAGAGATGGTTTCGCCTTGTGGCACACCGACCTCCCGGTTAGAAAAGTTCTTCGAGAACTTATCAATAAGGCCAATAAATTCCTCATCCAGCCTCTCAAAGGGTCTATAGAAGTTGAAAATGGGTGTTTTAAACACTCTCGCACATCGATACTGATCAAGGTTCTGCAGGAATTTTCTTCACTCTCGATTATTCTTCGTGCATTCATGCCTTTCAATGTTCTTCCACTAATTTTTTTCTTCGTTGTGAAAAAGAAACGTTGTCACAGGGACGGGCATGGCGGCATATAAGGAGTAGAAGAGTCATGGTTCAGAGTTGATGCAGCTGCAGCTGGTGGTGGAGGAGATCGAGTAGCAGGTGCATTGTTCAATGCTAATGCAGCTGTAGCTAGTGGTGGCAAATGTGGGGTAGACGCTGGGGATGACAAAGGAGGTGGTGGCGGAGGAGCGGGTGGTAGTGGATGTGGAAATCGTGGTGGTGGGGGCTGAGGCGGATGGGTTGGTTGTGGCTATGGAGGTGGTGGCGGTGACGGCAGAGGCGGAGGTGGTGGCGGTGGCTGTGGAGGTGGGGGTTCTTGAAGGATGGCATTTCATATTGGATGGTCATATCATAAATTGGTATTAAATCACAAATTACTTTGTTGGGCACAGGCTTTGCATCGACCTATTTACAGGGTCGCCTTTATTGATATGTGTGAAATTTTAATTTAATTATTGATAGATGATGGGGATTTAAGTTAATAAAATATAACTATTGGATATATAAATTAGGATTTATTTATAATTTATATATTTTTAATTAAATTTATTAATTAAAATAGTAAATAATAATGTTATGTAAATGAGTTATGATTTTTTAAATATGTGGAAATGAAAAAAAATATGATATTTCTTATAATATTGTAATAAAATTTATTTATAAATTAAAAATAATGAAAATAAATCTCTATTATTATTATTATTATTATTATTTTTAATATATATCTCTATCATTAAAAAAATTGTTACATGGTTATAGATTATAATATATATATATATATATTATATATATATATATATATATATATTATATATATATATATAATATATATATATATATTCACATGGCCTAAAGATGGTTATCTTATTATGAGATTTGTTTGTGTTTGGAAGATTTACTAATGATCATAATTTATTTAACGATCTTCACATTCTAAACATAGAGATGGGAGTGTGGACCAAGGTAGCAACCACAGGTCAAGGACCATCAACTAGATTCTCTATTGTTGGAGATTGTTTGGATTTCAAGAGAGGCATTCTCATATTCATAGGAGGGTACAATGAAAACTTGGAGGCCCTCGATTGCATGTATTATTTGGATACATAAATGAAAATGGAAAATGGACAAGATGCGCAAAAGCCAGAGAAATTTTCTTTAAGGAAGGAGTTGAAAATAAAGCGTCAAGAGCACCATGTCTCTTCAAATTATCCTGAGGAGAGAGATACACCTAAGCTTGATGTGAATTATAGAAACATCTTGTCCACAACCCCACCAACTAACATTCATGTTGGTCAAGACAAACCTTCTATCTACACTTTCAAGCCCATTGAAGAGCAGATATTTGAAGCAAAAATAATTGATGTGTTTCATTATGGACACACTATTGAATCACATATTGAAGTGAAGCCTTTGCGTGCATTATTGTTCTCCTATAAACCTGGCTTTGCTCATGTTGTACATGCTTATCTCACTAAGAAGAAACTGGCCTCAGAAGCAAGTGCTATGAAATCGAGTGGAACATGAAATCCTCAATTAAAGATTGCCCGTGCAATTAAGCAATCTGTGAAGAGAGAAGAAGATGGGTAGAAAACTCTGTTATGGATGTAAAATCTGCTACACAAGGGATTGTGATTGAAAAGGCCAGTGAGATGCTTGCATATGCACATGGAACTCAACATGAAAAGATTATTAGGTGTAGTTGGTTACTTACGTTTGAACTTTGAAAAGTCTTTCATGTGAAAATATCATTCGAAGATTTATTTTTTCCTTGACTAATTCTACTTAATTCGAAGAACTCATGCACACATTAAGCATGCATCTATATACCATGGCCTATAGGGAATACTATAAAAAACATGAATAAAAGATAACAGTAGTAATATAACACATGAAAGGAATGACTGCATAGATGCTAAGAAAACCCATATGGCAGAATAGAGTATCTTCTCCAAGTCATATGTTGACTACCATGAAGCTTGCCTGAGCGTCGACTTTCATAGAAAAGTATGGCTTTGGAGAGAGCATATTTATAGTCATGGGAAACTCCATGGAACTTGGGATTTGAGTGCTTGGAGCGTTGATAGCTCTCTATAGTATAATTTTCTCGTAATCATTTCAGTCATTAGGAAATCGATCCATGTTGTCAAGGCCTCCTACCACAATGTCCACCAAGATGTTGGGAATGGGTGCATTGTAAATTTCATGATCTTCACATGAATTGACTTGTTAATAACACTATGGGTAAGTCCAAGGAAGTACAAGCAAGATGTCTCTTCTGAATGTTATATTTCACAATCCAATGCATGAAAAAACAAACTCTACAGTAATGAGAACTGAAATAAAACCAACTGTCTATAAACACATAGCTCGAGTTTTTGAATCTCTTTGGCTCCTTACTAAAAAATAAGTTCTAGTTCAACCTGGTCCTATTTATAAGGCAAAGAAGAATACAAACACTTATCCACATTGTCAATATTAAGAATAGAACACAACATGGGTGGGACTAATGCAAATCAATTCCAAACACCAAAACTCTGAAATATTACTGAAATGAAATGGAATCTTTCCCCTTAAGATTTATGGGACGAAGATAGAATACTTTCTTATTTTAACTGGCACTAAGAAAATCCAATAAACTAAAGAACTTGTTAAAAATTAAGCATTTATGCATCTATATACCATGGCCTATAGGGAATACTATAAAAAACATGAAGAAAAGATGACAGTAGTAGTATAACACATGAAAGGAATGACTGCATACATGATGAGAAAACCCATCCGACACAGGATAGTCTCTTCTCCAAGTCTACATACATGCTGAGAAAACCCATCGGACAAAGTAGGGCCTCTTCGTCAAGTCATACGTTCACTGCCAGGGAGCTTGCCTGAGCACTAACATTCATAAAAAAAATATGGCTTTGGAGAGAGCATCTCTATAGTTATGGGAAGCTCCATGGACCTTGGGCTTTGGGTGCTTTGAGTGTTGATAGCTCTCTATATCATAATTTTCTCGTAATCATTTCAGTCATCTGGAAATCGATCCATGTTGTCCTGGCCTCCCAACACAACTCCCACCAAGATGTTAGGATTGAGTTCATTGTTGTACAAAGATTGAAATTATGCGTTGCATGGAATGGGATGAGGATGATTTGCCTTGCAAGGAAGAGAAGAGACTCTATGATGAATATGTTTTGGATAGTGGGAACCATATTCAACCATGTATGACATCTTGAGAGGATTACCCCCCAATATGTAATCAATCTCCATTGAACAACAAACGCACGAGATTGAATTAGACCCCATATACCAATAACTGGATTAAAAGGTTAGAAAAATTAATTAGTAGGTTTCTATGAATCTATACCTGGAGTTTTGTAATAGTTCTTAGTCTCTTTGGACTAAAATTCATTGACCCACAAGTTACTACTTGTTTGGAGGAGCTCAAGTATTTAGCATAAGTGAAGAGCAAGAAGGAAGAAGATGTAACATATTGAAAATTGCTATCAGGCATTGTGTAAAGAAGCCCTCTTGCTTACATAAGAATATACCCAAAGTTAGAATCACAATAAAACACTTAGGAGAGAGCATGTATAGCCTTCAAAACCAATGAAATTAGCAGAGACCTGGAGTATATTTAGCATGTGAATAAGATACGCCATGGAGAAGAGAGGATATATAATTGTAAGCATGTCCTTTGTAGTCATGAAGGGACTTCACTTTTCGTAGCAAGAACTCCTACACACATTCAAACCATGAATCTATATACCATGGCCTATAGGGAATACTATAAAAAACATGAAGAAAACATAACAATAGTAGTATAACACATGAAAGGAATGACTGCATACATTCTGAGAAAACCCATCTGACAGAGTAGAGTCTCTTCTCCAAGTCATACATTAACTGTCAGGGAGCTTGCATCTGACAGAGATCTGGCCCTTGAAATATCATTAATTGTCTATGGAAGAGAAGAAGAGGTTGATACACTTATAGAGCAAATGATTCATGATTAGGATCTAATTCTATGCTATGGTGGGATTTATGCTATGGCCCTCCCATACAGGGGCACATCCAATAACAAATCCATTCATCGTCTGTTGCACTTCGTTGTTTCCGATGTTAGCAATGATGTGAGAAGAACTGTGGTGCTAGCACTTGGATTTGTTTTATACTCTGAACCTGAGTAGGTTTATGTGCTATCTTACAGTGTACCATGTTTTTATTATTAAATCAATTTTAGACTTGATTTGTTATAACTTTTGTGCTACATCTTGATGGAGAATTTGGCTCAATGTTTTAAGAATAATATCAAGGGGTCATTGTATGCTCTCTTGGTCCTTTAGGCTGGTACTAAATCAAACTCTGGAAATTTAACAAACCCCACGAATACTTTCTTTACTCTCCGAGTCATATAATCCACATGTCCGATATGGAGCAGCCTTGGGAACAGAAACAACATTAAGTGAGGCCATTTTGTTGCTAGAACCATTAACATCAAATGTGGTAGATTTTGTTCGTCAAGGTGCCCTTATAGTCATGGCTATGTTTTGTGAAAACAAATGAGGCACATGAACCTCGTTGTAGTAGCTTCATGTATGCTATTGTACAATGTTGTAAGATTTTATTTAGCAAACAAATGTTCATTGTTTCCATTGTAATTGCACTTCTATTGTTAATTTTTAATGCAAAGTTTCCAATTGAAATAATAACTTCTAAATGTTGGCATTTAAAGGCATAATTATATCCTATAGAGACTGATGGTGCTATTATATTGCGTTCAAACTTCGGGTTTTGTTGCAATAGATATTTTTATCACCCTGCCATCATTTTTATTTCATACTTTAGGCGTCAACTTGAGATGATCATTCTTGACAAGCATGAAGACCCCATGAGCAAAATAGGTGCAATTTTAGCTTCTGGTATTTTAGATGCAGGTGGTCGGAATGTCTCAATTAAGTTGTCATCCAGGACTAAGCATGAGAACACCACTATTGTTGTTGGTATGGGAGTATTTAGTCAATTTTAATATTGGTATCCACTTGTATATTTTTCTGAGCCTCCCCTTTGCACCTACTGCTTTCACTGGGCTCAATTATGAACGGAAAGTCCCAAAATTTAATATTATCCAGCACTATGGAAGCACTTCAAAAATTGTGTCCAAAGAAAATACCTTCAACATTCTCATTTCATTCTCATTTTTGTTCTCGTAGGATGATCTAATCCATAGCATTCTAATCCATCTGCTTGATATCTCCCTACTTCTCGAAGATGCGTAGTATTCTAATCCATTTGCTTGAGTATTCTCATCCATATGCGTAGTATTCTTATCCATCTGCTTGTAGTATTCTTATCCGTCTGCTTGAGTATTCTCATCCATATGCGTAGTATTCTTATCCATCACTTGTTAGGTTCAATGAAAGTTATGTGGAATTTCCATTGCGAAGTGGTAAGTGGAAACTTCGTTTCATACAAAGATGCGAGTCAACTAGTAACGTACTCATTTCATTGAGGTTAACGACTTTAATATTTTACGTGATAACTTAAGTTTGAATAACTCAACCCATTTAATGATTTGGTTGTCCTGTATGGATTTTCTATGTTTTGCTCTTTCCCTGATATTTCTTCATTATTTCTAGAATTTTAATTGGATAACGACCTTAATATTTTACGTGATAACTTAAAGTTTGAACAACTGAACCCATTTAATGAGAATGGAAGGGTTTGGTTGTCCTGTATGGATTTTCTATGTTTGGCTCTTTCCCCGATATTTCTTCATTATTTCTGGAATTTTAATTGGATATAAAAAAATTACAATTTAAGTTTGTGATTTTAATAAATTTCTAAACAGAAAATATCTCGTAAAACGAATATAAAAAATTGAGTGATTCCAATAAATCTCAAAATTAAAAACACCTCTAATATAGCTACGTCACAGCTTGGCTTATGACATAAACACGATTGCCCGTCAATACAGCTTTATGGTTGTTATCAGCCGCAGCTTGAATTAGTTGTGGCGTAATTAGAAATTAGTGCCCTGGTGACATCCGATATAAGAGCGTTAATGACAGCCTAATCCTTATCTCTGATGAAGAACACCATTCTACTATTTTGCATCTCGTCTTAAAATCTTCTGAAATTTTAGTAAAAACATATTCTAGGCAGATCGTTTTATTGCCCTAGATTTGGGAAAAGAAAAACTTGTTTAGTTTATTTTGTTGAATAATGAGGAGGGTCGGCCTTGATCTGCTGATGCCTAAGGATACTAATTATCATGTGTCGTGGGTGGGGATGGTACTGGTGGTGCTCTCGGCGCTGATTATGGTGTCCGTGGTTCTTCTTTCCTGCGCTGATGATGGACACAATAACAAAAAGAAACGCCGTCCCAAGGGTGAGCACGGTGGCGGACTTGGAGTTGGAGTAGCAGGGTCGTGGTTCGATGGTGGTCATGCCCATGACCATGGTCATGACGGTGGTGGCGGATGTGTAGCAGGCGGTTGCGGTGGAGGCGGTTGCGGTGGAGGTGGCTGCGGAGGCGGAGGGGGTGGCGGTGGCTATGGAGGTGGGGGTTCTTGAAGGATGGGATCTCATATTGGATGGTCATATCATAAATTGGTATTAAATCGCAAATTACTTTGCTGGCACAGGCTTTGCAACGACCTGTTTACGGTTTGGCACAGGCTTTGCAACGACCTGTTTACGGTTTGCTGTTACTTATAGGTGATATTACGGTTATTAATGTTTAGAGTTGTCTAGTAGTTGGAACCGATCCCTTAATGTACGATCAATTATATTTCTTCTAGAGAAGATGTTAGGGTTTCATATTAATGTTTTAAGGTGTCGCTGTTATTGTAATACCGAAATAAGGGTGCCTACAGAGCAGCAAGGCCTTCAGTCCTTTGGAAACTGACTGCTCATTTGTCGTTGTTTCATACATATATACTATGTTTGTAGAGTTTGCACCTAATCAATTATGTGTAATAGCAATTGTACAATTTCTAAATTGCGTAAAATTCTATGCATCAGAAACAACTACATATGATAGATGTAACTGAGTTTTAAAATCTTATGAATCAGATTATGAATTACAGTTAAGAAACACATACACATGATAGATGTGACAGCTTTTGAAAATCATACGTTGAATCAGATTATGGATGACAACTGGTGAAATCTAAGCAAGTGTTTTGGGTCATTGGTTAGGTATAATGGGCTTGGTTTTTTTGGCATATTAGTTTTATTATGAATCATTCATTCTTTTTTTTCAGTAAGAAAAAAAGGGCAGTATATGTATTAATGTAGGAATATTTATATATTGAAAAGGTGATATGTTTTGACAGCAATATGGTATAATAAAGTAATGTAAAAACAGAGCAAATTGAGATAATAGATACATTGCAAGGTAAGTCACAATATGTATACTAAAAGAAGATATGTATGAGTATGAGAACTCATCAAAGTACCAGGATAACTTCCAGGTTCGTATGAATATAAAACGAAGTCAACCAGTTGGGATAAAGCCAAAAGATAGTAAAGAGATCATACCTTCTGCAAATAGGTAGAAATCATTTGGAAAAAAGAAAATACCTGATAGATACCAAAAAACAGAGAGGATCAAGTACCCAGCCAAGAGAAATCTTCTATTTGGAATGTGGCTAAGCCCATTTGTATCTCCATTTTCCATATGCCAAGCTAGCTCGCTAGTCCCATCTTTGACAAAATATCAGCTTTCTGGTTCTGGAGTCTATCCACATGTTTAATACTATAGTCCTTTTTCCTGTACCATAATGCATCTATCCTGTTCATCCATCCTGTTAATATGGGAAGCTTTATGATTGATTTCCTTTTGACATGATCAATGATGATTTTTGAGTCCCCAAAGATGTGAAGGTTCTAAATGTTAAAAAATGTGCCCAGATGAAGAAGGCTAGCCAAATCCATTACTTCAGCTTTGTTGTTCGTACCCTTTCCTCCATTCCAAAAAATGGAGATTTTCTGCTCTTCATTCATTTCAATTAGAACGCCACAAGCACATGTACCCTGCAGAGAAGCCCCATCACAAAAAGCTCGTGGAAAGCCCATCTGTAAAACTGCATTGTTCCTTGAAATTTTATTTTTGTTTTTATGATCAGTCATCTTTGTTGGGAGAGATGAATGAGTAGAAATAATCTTGTCTAGCACATGCTTTTTATTTTCCTTCCCATCTTGAAAAACTAAACTATTTCGCCACTTCCATACAAACCATCGAAGAAGTTGTGGAATAGATCTAAGCCTTTTTTCTTGAGAGCTCTACCATATCAAAGCTTCTTGCATAGTAGAATGTGTCACCAACCTGATCCCAAAATAATGAGCTAGGTCCATCCATAACTGTATTGTGAAGGAGAAATTTAGGAATAAATGTGAGTTAGTTTCTTCCTCCTTTCTGCACAGTGAACAAATACCTGGACCAGCCCAGTTCCTCTTTTGAAGATTCTGCCAAGTAAGATTTTTGTTATGAAACACAAGCCAGGAAAAGTGTATCATTTTGTTGGGAGCCCCAGTTTTCCACATTGGTAGCAGAAAAGTCATATTATTAGGAAAGGGGATCTCCTTAACTAATTTAGAGTAAATATCTTTTACTTGTACTTCTATCCCCTTCCTTTCCCCTCCAGGTAAGGGAATCATTTCCCTCCGAACAACATATTCCAGAAAGTTTCATATGCATCATTATGCTATTCCATTGGTGAATTAATTCACCTCTTAAACCCAAGATAGTAGGCTCCTTCCAAATAGGGATAACCCCCTGCCATCCTGCTATAATCTGATTCCAAGTGAAAAAACCCCTTCTATGGAGGGCCTTTATGATCTTTTGAGGAATGATGAGATTTTCCTTAGTGCCCATTATATGATCAAAACCAATATAAACATTTCTTCCATTTTGGAAGTTCCAAGAGAGATTTTGTAGGAAGATAGACTCTATTTTCCTGAAACTTAGCCAAATAGCAGACCCATGAGAGTGACCAATTGTACCTTTTATGTACCAATATATTAATTCCTTGTTCCCCATGTATTTCTTCCTTAATGAAGTACTCCAAAGGCTGTCCCCATTAATGCCTCTCCATAGTGTTTTACATAGAAGAGCTTTACCAAAAGTTCTAATATCAAAAATACCCCAACCCCCCAGCTCTTTAGGAAGTGTAAAATTTCTGAGACTGGTCCCCCCCCATATAATGTTTGCCATGAGCCTGTTCAGCATAGAGATGATCCCTTAGGGGATAAAGAACAAATGGCCCCAATATACTGTCATCTGGGCTAGCATCGATTGTGCCAAAACCACCCTGCCAACCAAAGAGAGACACTTGAATTCCCACCCAGCAATTCTTTTGTGGAAACGGTCCAAAATCCACATCCAATCAGTTTTCTTATAATGCACAGGTTTTAGATAAAATCCCAAATATTTAACCCCATCCTTGATAAGATTCACCTTAATATTAAACAAATCCTCCAGATATTGCTTTGAGACCGTATCCCCATCATCACAATAAAAAGAGGACTTCCCTTCATTGATTAGGATTCCCGATGCTATTTGGAAATTTTTTAATATGTTGTGAATGCTTGCCCATGTAAGCCTACATAGTTTTGCAAAAATCATGATATCATCAACAAATAAATTGTGGGAGATATGGATACCCCTACAGATCATCAAAGGCTTGCATTGCTTATCCTTTATAGTCCTTCTAATATGAAAACTCAAAGAGTCCATAGCAAGAATGAAGAGGAGAGGAGAAAAAGGGAACATCCTTGCATAAGACCCCTCCCTGCCAAGAAATTTTTTGTTGGATTACCACTTATAAGGACAACGAATTTAACATTTTCCATGCAGGCTATAATCCAGCTCACACACTCATTTGATAGTCCTATTTTACAGAGTATGCATCTGAGAAAACCCCAATCGAGGCTATCATAAGCTTTTTTTAGATCTAGTTGAAGAATAGCAGCATCCAGCTTCTTAGTATGAAGTGTGTGTAAGCTTTCCTGCGTGTTAGCCATTGCCTCTATTATGTTCCTGTTGTGGAGAAAACCATGTTGTTCTAGAGAAATGAATTCTGACAAGGTCCCATGAATTCTATTTGCAATTATCCTGGAGATGATTTTGTAAATTACATTGCAAAGAGAAATAGGCCTAAAATCCATGAAAATAGAAGGTTTTTTCTTCTTAGGAATGAGAGAAATATATGTGGAGGAAATATGCTGATGAATACTTCCCTGCTGTCTTGACTCCTCCACCATTGCGAGAAGATCATTCTTAATCAAGTCATAAAAATGAATGAAGAACTCAATGGACCACCCATCTGGTCCAAGGCTTTTGTCCTTTTTGAAAGATTTCATAACTGATAAAAGTTCCTCTTCAGAGACAGGCTGCCATAATTCTTTGTTTTTGCCCTCATCAAAGATAGTGGGAAATAAGTCAATACCCCATAAGAAGTCATTCATATTACATGCCCCATTTCTTTTGTAAGACTTTTCGAAATAGGCCTCCGCTTCCTTTGAAATCTCCTCTTGAGAGGCCAACAGAGCTCCTTCCTCACTTTGAATCTCCCAAATTGAGTTTTTTTCCCTCCTATTATTTGCAAATCTATGGTAAAATTTTGTGTTTTTATCACCTTCCTTTAGCCATAGAGCTCTGCTCTTCAACCTCCACAAAGCTTCTTCAATAGCCAGCAATTTATGTCTTCTTTTTTTCCAACTCCATGATACGAGCTCGGATCTGAAGAGAGTATTCATTTCCCTTTTTTACTTTCTCAGCTATCAAATCCAATTCTTTTTTAATCTCCCTCAAGGCTAACCTATTATGTTTTTTCTTATTATACTGCCATCTTTTCACCTCCTCCTTTAGAGCGCGAAGATTATCAAGAAGAGTTTGAGATGGAGAAAAATTCCCCCCAAGAAGGCTCGAGGACCAAGATTTTTTAACCAGATCATTAAACTCATTATCTTCTAACCAAACTCTATTAAATTTGAAAGGTACCCCTTTCCTGAATTTTCTTTTACCCCATTGCAAGGATATAGGCCTATTGTCGAAAATATAGCAATTTATAATATTAGAAACCGGCCTCCCCATCCGATCCATTAATTTATCATTAATCATGAACCTATCAGCCTTTTAGCTAGGTAGAAATTACCGATCCTGCCATTTTCCCATGTCGAGCCCATACTTTGTGGATGTACATCAGTCATGTTTTGTTGAAGAAAGGCCCCATTGATAAGACTAGATAAAGGATCGTTCTTTTTACCCCTTCCCCACTCCTCATCATTAGACAGGGTACAATTCAAGTCACCACCAATGATGAGAGAGTCAATCTCTAGAATTTCAGAGGATAAAAATTTATTCCATAATGGAAAGCGGTCCTTATAGGGAGCATATATGTTTAGAACATGAATGGAACCAGATAACCCCCGACTCTTTGCCAAAAGCAAGATACCTGCAAAACATTGAAAAGCTCTAGCTGATATCCATTGGGGATTCCATAATACTGCTAATCCCCCCAATAAGCCATGTGCATCAGTTGCCACCATATGCCAAGAAGGAAGCATTCGCCTAAAATATCTAATAGTAGCCTGAGCCGTGTGCATAGTTTCCTGAATAAGAATAATATTGGATTGGGATGATAAGAATAAGTACTTTAGGGCTACAAATTTAGGGACTGCCCCTAGACCTCTGATATTCATTGATATGATGTGAATCATGACGGACTAGCTTCAGCCTGTCTTGCTCCAAGGGCGCCAATATCAGAAAGGTCAAAATGGGGATATCAATTAGTGAATGGTCCATATTAGGATTATCTCTCCTTCCACGGAAATGTCGAGAACCTCTATACTATTCCTTCTGACTGTAATATTAGAAATTGAATTTGGACTGATATGTGGGGAAGAAACCGAACTCGGTTTATGGATAGTGAGAGGACATAGTTCTAGAGATTTCTTTTTCAAAAGAAGATCCAGGTCACTTCCTACAGAATTTGTAGGGGAGATAACCGGAGAACTTGGGGGAGTAACAGTGTTGGACACCTAATCCTCAATGGGTTAGTGTGGAAGCCGAATAGACAAAAGGAGTCCAAGAGACCTTGGGATGTGGACCCCAACAGTCGAACATGTACTATAAATGTATATCTCTTGTTAATAAAAATGTATTCTCATGTTTTATCTTTCAGATTATGTTGCTGCCCATGTGTGTTTAACATGGTATCAGAGCTGTAGGCGTATTCCTGCCCTGCATAATTACTGCCAGCCTAATTTTACATATATGTTGGTCTTCCATTTTCCAACCTGTCAGAACTATCTATATTCTGCCTATTTGCCTGAAGCCTGCTCCAGGCAGTGTCATATATGTGTTCCTCTGTCATATGCGTTTTTAAGTGAACACCCTTTGTCAAGATACCTGCTGCAAACACTGTCTCACTACGTCAATGTCATAGAAATTTTATATTCTCCTGTAACTCCTATTTTCCTACCACATACTCTGTCCTAAATCCTCTAGCCGCATTACTTCTCTGCGCTGAATTGGAGGCTGTGCATTCTTGTATCGTGGTTGGTGCACTCTCCGAGAAGTTTTTCGAACGTTGAAGCCAAATATTCCTGAACATGGTGAAGAACATGGAGTTGATGAGTTGTTCTATCACAATCATCCTGTAACGTGTTGCTGCGTTTGCAAGATTCAACAAAATTCTCTAGAGCTTCAGCAGAATAATTCAAATCCAATGCTCGTGATGATGGCTTCCTAATGTTTTTCTCTGTAGTGCTTCCTTCCACGCAGTCAGCCTTGCACTTGCATGGCCATTTTCCAATTTGTTGATCGTTTATGGGATTCGTTTTACTGTAATGTTTGCAATCCACTATAGAAGCCTTGGAGGTACACGAGGCTGGGGAAGTATTAGTACCATCTTGAGATATTATTAACATTTTCCATGATTGATAGTAACCTGTCCTTGTACATCTGTGACCCAGGAGTATTAGGTGATTCGGTTCCCATTTGAAGCCACTTCATAACCTTCTGCAATCCTTATGAGGTGAATCCCCCGTTCCAATCTCATAATCCTGATTGTGTGATATTTCTACCATCAGCTTTAACATTGCTCCCATATTTTGTTTAACGTTGTCCCATATTTGTTTAACGCTGCCAACGAAGCCTCATAATTGCAATTTTTTGCATTTGGAACATTGCAGGTCTTTGCATTTCTCCTGAGGCCAAAGAAAGAGCACAAGTTTCGAAGGTACTGGAATGTATATCATCACAGTCTTGGTTATACAATTGGTGTTTTAAGTATACTGAACATGTTCAAAGGATTTGATACTATGAGACCTGATAACAAGTGGAAGCGAGCTTTGGATTGGTGCGCATCAGTTGCCTCCACGCTGGAACGAAGAACGCTACTTCGATGAATGCGAGTTGAATGTGTTGAATTTGAAACCTGTAGTGTGTTTAAGTGGAGTCTTATCTGGAGAAGGAATTTTAAACAACCAAAATTTTGAGGGGAGAGTGCCTTCCAGCAGTCGAGATGCATTCAAAGGAGGTAAACCAACCACTGATAAGGGAAATGCTAATCAAGATGGTCCAAGAAACGAATAACTACTTCGCATTTCTTTACTGCTGTTGAAACACTGCTGGTGTGAAAATATATATTGGACTGGTCCCTTTGAAGGGTCTTTAGGAAGTTTGTTGAGTGTACAACATTTTATCTGTCAGGGTTTTAATGTACACAACAATGTCTTCAAATTTGTAGGTGGTGTTTTTAGGAAAATTAATCTTTCAAATTATGGAACGATTTACACCACAATTTTTTTTTTTCTTCTTCTGATTCATGGATTTTAGAGAAGTTGGCTTCTCGAATGTTAAAAATTGCATCGAGGTCAGTAAATTAAACAGCAAACGCACAATGCCAGTGTAATCTCTTTATTTTGTATTCCTCTGTAAATTCATTCTCATCCAAATGTAGAGGGTTGTATCTTAAAGAGAGATTATAATCACATCATCGATTTCCTCTCAAAAAAAAAGTGACAACGTTCCATGGGCTTCTTTATGGCTGATCTTTAAAGACGAATAACCCTTCAAATTGATCTTATTGTACTGAGCCGGGTATCTAACTGTTGCTCATGATAGCGTTGAGGGATACTAAAATTTGATGCCTTGAATACTTGCGGTCTTTATTCCATACTTTTATACTTGAAAGATGACATTGAGATTAATTTGTATAAGGTATTTTTTGTGGTTGTTTGGGAGAAGTCCAGTTAAAAGAGGTTGTGTTTGCACCTGTGTAAATTGTTGGTCGAGAATATTTCTAGTTGGGTCTAATCAATAGTGCAGGAAGGGGCTAATTCCCTTTACTCTCTTTGTTGTACGAATCACCCTTGTTGTGCGTCGAAGGTTCCAACTATTGTGTTCACACCAATATTCAATCCAGGTTCCAAGTAAGTTTGCAGTTGTTGCTGCCCCAGTGTGGCATTGTATTTAAAACTCATTATAGTTTTTGTATACATATATATGCATTGATTCCTTGATCCATTTGCTGCACATTTATAAAGGATATTGTTGTGTAGTGTGAGTGGGTATTACTTTTTTGCATTGAGTAGTAGTTGTGATCAGTTTTTAAGGTGAAAATATGACATTGAAGAAAAAATGGCCAAAGTCAATGAAGTATTAGCGTTCCTCAAAACACTCATATTGTCTACTAATCATGATACATTAAAAGTCAGCAAAGTTTCTCTCACAGACATTCAGGTCTGTCTACAAAATTCACAAGAGAAAATTGATTTTTTGCAGCTCAAATCTCAGCTACAACAAGAAGAATTAAAACAGAGGAGTCATTCTGAACATGTTTTTGTTTAGAACATTGAGACTGCAACCCATCAGAAGCAAGTCAATAATGTTACACTTGGTTCAGATTTAGCACCCAATAAAGTAGTAGTTGTACATGCAGATGCAGAAACTCAGTCTGCACTTTTCAAGCCCATCATCAGACCTTGGGAATAGCTTGTCCACAACAAGCACAGAACTGGTCCTGGATATGACAATGACGTGTCCTTTCATATTCCAGACTACGCCAAGCCCATTCAGTTTCAGAGTGTTGGATTCCTTCATGATAGTTCACCTCTAGTTGTTCCAGATTCTGCCCCTCTTCCACAACAACAACAATAGATTATGAAATGCCAACATTGTGACCGAGTTGGCCATCTGAAAGATCATTGTTTTGATCTTCATCCATGTAAGCATTGTCATAAAACCAGTCATTCTTCAAACAGATGCTTCAGAAACAAGTCTCCTGCAAGAACAAAGATTCATCTAGGATGGATCGCTTCTTGGCAATGGGCATCAACAGCCAAGAAGACATTTCAATCACATGTCAGAACTTGTTCTAGAGTATTGAACAGTCTTACAGTTGAGTTTTCTCCATCATCTCACCTTGTATCTGACAGGGGGGTAAATGATGGTCATCTACAAGCTTCAAAGCCTCATCAAGCAAGCCTGAGCCACAACTTGCCATACCAGATTCAGAGTTGTAGCCAGAAATAAAGATGCCCCTGAGCATGCCTTCAATTGGTAATCTAGGACACTTCCTCTAGCATAAGACTTTAGCTTCTTGCCAGCTTCGGAAGAATTCCAGGAACGAAATTGAGAACACTTCCTCTAGCAGAAGACTTCATCTTCTTGCCAGTTTTGGATTCCAGGAATTGCATTAAGCATTCCAGAGTTGTTGTTCATCCTTAAACCATCACAGGTTGAGACTTCCCTTTTTAGGTTGAAGTTATTCCTTTTATGCGGGGTGAGACCTCTCTTTCATGGTTGAAGGTTTCCCTCTTCAAAACAATAGGAGCACTTCCTCTAGCAGAAGACTTCAGCTTCTTGCCAGTTCTGGAAGAGTTCCGGGAACTGCAAGCGTTCCAGTGTTGGTGGTAATCCTTAAGCCATCGCCCTTTATACCAACATTTCAGAGAGCACATTTAGCCTAGTGCTGCATGCATTTTTGCACATTTTGTATTACAACTCTCTTCTTGGACTCATACATAACCCTTCAGATTAAGAGGGGGAATGTTGAACACCTAATCCTCAATGGGTTAGCGTGGAATCCGAATAGACAAAAGGAGTCCAAGAGACCTTGGGATGTGGAACCCAACGGTCAGAACATGTACTATAAATGTATATCTCTTGTTAATAAAAATATATTCTCATGTTTTATCTTTTAGAAAGATAGGAGCCCTTCCTTTTAGACAGATTGTTAACTGGGGAGGGAGTGGAAGATGGAACATATGTTATGTGAGAGGAAGAGGGAAGATTTACCATAGGATGAGGACATGGAGCAGGTTGTGGGACTTCCAGATATGAAAACGGTTCCGGAGGACATGACGGATTAGGAAAGTTTTTCTCTATTCCATAGGAGGGAGATGGAATACGATGAGAAAGAATAGCAGAGGGGGAGATATATGGGGAGGGGCCTCCAGCCTTCATAAGGGATGATCTAAGAGGAGAAGAAGATTTTTGTCTTACCTGAGGTAGAAGACCTCAGAAACGATTTCCTTATTCCTCCAGCTGCTTCTCCTTTCTTGCCTTTAGAAAAATTTAAAACATCTTTGTTTCGAAATTCCTTTTCTTTATATCTATCCCGCCTGCTAAATGGACAGTTTTCCTTCAAGTGACCTGTTTTGTGACAGGTTGAACAGCGAAAAGGGATTCCCCAGAAATCTAGTCTCTGACTAATATTTAAATCCCCCCAATGTAATTCTATATGATCAGGGAAACCCCCGCGAAATTCTTTTTCAATTAATATCCATGCCACCATCTTGTCTTTTGCCCCCAAACACTTCGGGTCAACGTAGACGAATTTTCCTATCGTATTCCCGATATCCGCCAGAGTCTCCCTTTGCCATAGTTCAATTGGAAGTCCAAGGAGTTTAACCCAAATCAGATTATTTGTTGAAGTGTTTTTTAGAGGATTATAACCTATGTACCAATAGTGAAGGGCCAAGAAACTTTTTCCATGAACCCAGGGGATTGAATGTATAATTTCCAGATCCTTCTCACTGAGGAAATGAAAACTATACCAATTCTTCATTAATCTGACAATTGTGGGGATATATCCTAGAAGGGATTTCCACCTTTTCCCAGCCATGACCGCATCTGATCATCCTCCATGTCCGGAAAATGCCACCGGCAAACAAGTGCTCTTTTTTGTAGAGTTGTAATTCGATCAGAGAAAAAGAAACTATCCAAGTTGCATGCAGAGGGAGGGGAGGAGGTCTTGATAGGGTGTTTCTTTTGTTTACGTCGGGGAAAATTATATTCGCCACCTTTTATTTCTTGTGTCGTCGAGGAAGATGGTGAAATAATTGATTTGGCCAGCACTAGCTGCCATCCCTCCTGGCAGCGACCTCCCTCAAAAGCCTTTTCGGCCTCAATGGTGGCCCGCACAAAAGCCGACGAGGTTGACACATCAGATAAAAGCTCCATGTGTTCTGCAAAATGGCGTATGAAACTTACGTCATGTTCGAAAGGTGAAAACGACAAGACTAGCACAGAAAGCAAGGGATGATAAAGTGCTAATCATTCATTCCTTATCCCCCCAAAGAACCCACATTTATATTGTTTACCGTCACAATACATATAAAGGTGGTGTTTGTGTTGATTAAATGTCCTATGTCTTATTATAAGAGTATGTCTTATGAGAAGAGTGAGCTTGGGAAGTTATCTAAGTAGATATGATAATGATAAAAGAGCAAGTTTGGTTTGGGAAGTTATTCAAGTAGAAATGATCATGATAAGAGTTTGTGTAAGGTTAAGTGTTACAAATTATATTGCTTGTATCATTAGATTATGATATTAAATTTTGTTATATTAAAAAAGTTTTAGACTTAACAATGAATTTAATTGAGTAAAATACCATATCTAAATGCCATTGCTCCATGATTATTAAGAAGAATAAAAACTTGGAAACTAAATTTTAAAATTAAAATAAATTATAAATTTTATTAAATAAATGATGTTTTCTACTCTACTTCAAATAACTTTAAATATTTAAATATATTATTATAAAATATTCAAATTTAATAGAAAATTTTCTTATCATTCCATAATTTTATAATTTAAATAAATTTTTATTTTTAAATACTTAAAATAAATTTTATCATAATTTTTTATGTAAAATCTAACCTAACATATTGAAATTTAAAATAAATTTTATCATAAAATTTTATATAAAAGTCTAAACTAAATTGTATATATAAATAGATAAATTTATCTAATATTATTAATTTAAAATATAATTTATTTATTAATCTTTAAACTTAAAAATTATAATTATAAATTAAATAAAAATTTAAAATTAAATTTATTATCAAAAAGCATAGATTTCCCAATATAAAAATTAATATGGAAAAATCAATATCCATTTAAATTTTCCAGGAATTAACCTTTTACCATATAAACTCGTCACCTATGATACTAAAATATAATAAAAGGTAATTTGTTAAACTCGTCACCTATAATATTAAAATATAATAAAAGGGAATTTGTTAATTTCTTAGAACATGAAAAATTATATAAACATCGATAAATTTTCGAAATATAAAATAGCAAATAATGCACATGTCAAATACTCCAATCATATAAATTATTCTTATTGTTAATTTTTTAATATACACGCATTTATATAAATATCACATTCTTAAAATATAAAATAATAAATATAATGTTCATATTAAATATAAATATGGTATAATCTACAGATATTTATTTATAGCTAACTCACTGTTGACTTTTACTTTGAAAATTTATATAACAAAAAGGAAAAATTATGGTTATATGATTCATATATTTTAAAGGTTTTCATATAAAAGAAAATTAAAAATAAGGTGAGTGTTTACATTTACGGTTAATTAATTTATTAAGTCAATAGAGGGTGTGTGTTTTATTATTATTCAAGAATGTTATGATTTTGCAATAGTTTCTACAATCTATCATTATTCCCGTATCTGCATATCTACATTTCACACAATGAAATCTACCTCTGCACTTTGCATGTTTGCTTTATGCACAATGAAAGTCGTCTCTATTAGAAAAGCAACAAGAGTTAAGAGAGATTGCACACACAACACAAAACCACATTATTTTTATTCATCTTACATAGTTTACATATATAGGAATACATAAAACTTCTAGATCTGAGATAGTGGATCTAGATTACTGAAAATATCTAATACAACTAATAACCTAGGAACTCACAAAAACTTGGAACACATGGAAGCATTACTTCCAACACCCTCCCTTAATGCTTGCATGATAACAAATACAAATAACAGATCTTTGTTTGATCGATCTTCATTAGCATTTACATCCACTTTGAAATCCCACGATTTCTTCTCTTTTATTCACCACACTTTCGAGTTTCCCACTTGATCCATTTAAGACATAAACACTTCTGAACATCATTGGCGTACTTTGTAGAATTGATATTTCTGGACTTCTCGAAGGAAAATCTCGATAGTGAACCATCCTGTGGAACTACCACCATCTGTTGAATCCATAATCCTCCACAATAGTCAACAATTATCTCAGATAACATTTTGGATACATAATGTCTTCAACAGAGAATTCTACAACTTGACCTTGTATAAAATAACATGTACTAATGCTCCTAGAGCATGATGGGTCACATTAGCTTTTTCAAGAGTTAGCCTATTCTTTTAGGTTCTGCATCATTTGATTTTTGCACAATATAATAAAATACTACAATATAATAAAATTGCAACCCACACCACAATACATAAAAAACCAATGGCCAATGTACAATTTATAGCCACTTCTATTTGAACAATCGATTTTTATTTTTTTTAAAGCTACAAAACATAAAGAAATAAAAGCATAAAAAAAACCCTTGTCTAATGCAAGCTACAAATTCCACTCGAGTGGCAGAGTCAGGTTTTTCATTAGAATCTTTTGGCCCCTCTTTTGTTAGAAGAGGAGACTATTGATGAATCTTGTCTATCAACGCCTTCGTGTCCCCACTTCTCCTAACCAACATAGGATTAACAATTTTCCATTTCCATGGCAATTTTGTGGTTCGTCTCCTCCCCTTCCTCTGGAAAAAAGATGAATGGATCTCCCTTGACAAGTGTGTGTGCCTCAAATTATTAATCAACATTTTATGATGTAGTTTTTAGTCATCGAGGCCTTGATGTGAAGAAGTCATTCGCCAACATCCTTTACCATTCACTTGCCACATATGGGATTGTGTGTGTTTATCGACTTAGGCGAATTTGAGTTAGGGAATATTATTTTCTAGACAAAATACATCACAACATTTGCTATGCTTTTGTTCACATCACCATTCCCTCTTAGAACTATGCTTGTTCTCCTTGGTGTTTGGTCAAGCTTGTCTTAATGTTAGCAACTGATGCAAATATTGTTCGCATGTTTTATGATGTAGCGCCCTTTATCCTAGAAACATATGTGTATGCGCAGGTCTACGCATAGCTCCATGAATGTGACCTTTGTATTCTTCTTCCCAGTGGCTCGTGAGCAGAGAGAGGAATCCCTTAGAGGCCAGTTGTTTGTTGCATACATATCTAAAAGCAAGCACACAAATCTATAAAACCTAACACAATTTACTCTGAAATCCAATCTAGCTCAAACATAGTGAATAGATATACACATAAACATAAAATTTACTCAAGGCTCTCTCATTTTCCTGGCCCTCCCTTAAGGGAGTCAAGCCATATTAGAAAAACAAAGATAGTTAACAGAGATTGCGCACAGAACACAAAACCATACTATTTTTATTCATCTCACATAGTTTACATATATAGGAATACATGAAACTTTTAGATCCGAGAATAGTGGATCTAAATTACTAAAAATAGTTAATACAACTAATAACCTAGGAACTCACAATTACAACTCATGACAACTTGGAATACGTGGAAGAATTACTTCTAACAACCTCCACTGTTGAAATGTGGCAACAAGAATATTCCAATTTTAATTTGTCCTTGAATTAAAATTCGAATTTAGTCTCACCAGCTGTTTGAAAAAATAATTAATTAATTCATCTTGAGTTAATTAGTTGGAGAAATTCAAACAAGAAGTCTTTATGAAGTCATGCAACAGTTATCCCTTTGATTAAGGAAGTTATTCCTTAATTAAGAAGATAAGGATGAGTTGTACTTGAGTTGTAATTAGTTAGCTCATTTAACTAAGTTAGTCTAGTTAAATTAGTTCCAAACAGTTGGAGGAACTAATTGTGAGTTCAGTCAGTTAATGCATGCATGCATGAAACTAGTGTACTCCATATAACTGAACATTCTCTCATAAATAACTCATGCATGTCATTTCAGACAAAGGCCCAGTTGAGATTAAAGGCAGGGATAGTGTACTATCAGTTGCAAGATTTTTCCTATAAGAAAATCTCTTGCATGCATAAGGAATTCAATTCCTTGAGATTTGCACAGTTTTACAGTGTGTTGGAGCAGTGTGTGAGATCAGCGTCACATAAGGTTACAGCTGGAGCACCCAGGGAAAATTGTGCAAGGAAATAGGAGGCTTGGAGGACAAAGGGAAAGGCACATGAGTTGTCTATTCTATCTATGAGCAGCAGTGAGGGATTGTACTGAGAGTTGGATAGCTGTGAGAGCTAAAGGTTTGTGTAATCCTGAGATATTTCCACTTGTATGATAATACAAATAACGAGGTTTTTAGCTAAGGTTTTCCCCAGAGTATTCTTTTGTGTTTCATGTGTATTGATTCTTCTTCTATGTTATATGTGTTCTGTTTGATCTTGCTCAAAATCAATTAAGCTTCCGCAAGTTTGCTTGTAGAAGTAGATTAAGTATTTTTCTTTAGTACATTGCATAATCATATTAATCTACAGTGAGAATTTCTACATGGTATCAGAGCAAAGGTGATCAGAGTTGTGAACAACATACTGAGAAGGGAAAAATTCGAAGTTTGAAGTTCTTGATTGCAGTTACAAAATAAAATTCTTATCACACCTCAAAGTTCACCAATGGCGTTTAATGGCTTGAGACTTGAGTATGCACTGGATGGCAGCTCGAATTACATAGCATGGAAGGATCGCATGGAAGCAGTATTAGAAGACAATGGTTTCAAGGATTTCATTGATAAAGAAATCCCCAAGCCAGCTGCAACTAATGCACAAGAATTGGCGAAATGGAAGAAGTGTGTAGCGAAGGCAAGGAGGATTCTTCTGGAGGGAGTTCGAGACCATATTGGCTCGAGTCTCCATGGGATGGAGACTCCGTTTTCAATGTGGAAGACATTGAAGGACCTATATATTAGAACAGTAGCGACCAGAGGAAACTAGTGCTCAAGGACAAGCTTTGGAAAATCAAGTGTGAAAAGGGCGACACTATTTCTACATATCTAAAAAATCTCACCACCTGCAAAGATGAACTTGGTATTGTAGGAGTAACAACAGTTGATGATGATATGGTGAGCCTTGCTCTCCTCGGTCTTCCAAAGAGCTGGAATAGCTACGAGGACTAAGTGAATGGAAGAGAGAAACTGTCGTATTGGGAACGACTGTGGTCGGATCTGATGTAGGAGGAGATCAGGAGGAGCACTAGAGATGTTTCTTCATCTAAGCATGATGATGAAGAAAATCTAGCCTTAGAAAGTAAGGCAAGGAAAGGGAAAGGGAAGGCTTCCCATTCCAAATTGAGTTCTTCCCATGGTGGTAAGAAGATTGACAACTCTAAAGTGAGATGCTTTAATTGTCATGAGGTGGGCCATTATGCTACTAATTGTCCATTGAAGAAATCCAAGAAGGGATCCTCGAAAGGATCAGAAGGTGAGGCACTTGCCTCTCAATTAGAATTGGATTTTACCCTCATCGCATGCATGGTTTTATCAATGGTGGGTTGTGTTTGGTACCTGGGCAGTGGAGCCTCATTCCACATGATGGAAAGTACCGTGTTTTCGGTGAAGGCACGATTGTTTTTCATAGGAAGTATGGAGCTCCTCTCACCTTTACTGATGTAAATTATGTACCTGGACTGAAGAAGAACTTGGTATCTATCATGATGTTGGAAGACAAAGGTTATGATGTAGTCTTCAGTAAAGGAAAGACATTCCTAAGACACATAGCCATAGGTCAGACCAAGAGGATTGGGATTCGAGTGAAGAATCTCTACAAGCTGGAGGTAGATGATTGTGCTGCATTAAGTTTGAAAGTAGAATTGGTACAAAGCCAAGACATTGGCGAGTTATGGCATAAGCAGTTGGGCCACTTGCATCACGGGGCCTTGAAGATAATGCAACAGATTTCTACTGGACTTCCCAAAGGTAAACTTGAGCAAGTGGACACATGCAAAGGTTGTACCTTGGGAAAGTACGCCAAGTCTTCCTTTCATGATCGAGACAGTCGAGCTGAAGCAATATTGGAGCGAGTTCATATAGATGTGTGTGGACCATTCTCGACAACCTCCACCATGAAACAAAGGTATTATGTGATTTTCATTGATGATTTTTCTCATAAATGCTAGATCTATTTCATGCAGAAGAAGGATCAAACCTTCTCAAAGTTTTGTGAGTTCAAAGCTTTGGTTGAGAAAGAATCAGGGAAGAAGATCAGGGCCTTAAGAAGCAACAATGGTGGAGAGTATGTCTCTCAAGAGTTTAAGGACTTCTGTGCAGCAGAAGGAATTAAACGGGAGTTGACAGCGCCTCATAACCCACAGCAGAATGGGGTGGTTGAGAGGAATAACAGAACGATTGTGGGGGAAGCTCAAGCAATGCTGCATGACCAAGGCCTACCACTTCATTTGTGGGCTGAGGCATGCAACATAACAATCTATTTTCCTAATAGAATCTCGCATCACATACTTGCGATGAAGACACCAGAGGAAGATTTCTCCGAGAAGAGACCAGATGTAGGTCACTTCAGGATCTTTGGGTCATCGTTATATTTCCATGTGACCAAGGATGCCCGGAAGAAACTTGAGCTAATAGCTGAGTTGGGAATACTTGTGGGGTATACTGGTACACCTCAAAACTATCGGGTGTACTTGCCTACTAGTCGGAGGACAGTGGTTCACAGAGATCTTAATTTTAATGAGCAGAAGGCCATGCGAGTTTCACTTGAGAGGGAGCTCCAACTACAGGCTATGGAGGAACTTTTGGTTCCTAAGGAGGCGGAGCCTTAGACTGATGCAGAGCAACCACATGTAGAGGTCCTAGGAGTGGAGACATCCACTCAAGTAGAGTCTTCCAGAGATGGGTGGAAGTGCATGAGAGAAGCTGACAAATTATTGTCATAAGTGAGAGAGAATGTGGGAGAACCATCTTCTCAGCGTAGATAGAGGAGGTCACCTGATAGGTACACTGGATACATGGCCCTTGTTGGAAAATGTGTTAAGACTGAACCATCTTCCTTTGTGGAAGCAGTGCAGTAGCTGATTTGGGTTGATGCTATGGTGGAGGAGTATGACTCCATAGTTCGAAACAGTGTTTGGGATGTGGTTCCAAGACCGGAGAACAAGTCATTTGTGAGTTCTCGTTGGCTTTACAAATTAAATAAAGTTGTTGATGATAGTGTGGAGAAACATAAGGCAAGATTTGTTGCCCGTGGTTTCTCACAGGTCGAGGGGATCAACTATGATGAGACTTTTTCTCCTGTAGCAAGGTACTCACCTACCAGATCAATGTTGGCACTATCAACACAGATGGGTTGGAAGATCCATCAGATGGATGTGAAGACTGCATTCCTCAATGACAAGATTGAGGAAGAGGTTTACATAAAGCAAGCAGAAGGTTTTGAGACCTTCGATTGTGAGTCGCATGTGTGTCGACTCAAGAGAGCTTTGTACGGGCTGAAGAAAGCACCTCGTCCTTGTTAAACCAAGATTGACAACTACTTCACCGGGTTGGGCTTCACAAAAAGTGAAGTGGATGCAAATCTGTACCACATCATGGTAGAAGGTAAGCAGTTGATCATTGTTCTTTATGTTGATGATCTTATATTGACAGGTTATGATCAATTGATCATGTCTTGCAAGGAGGACCTTGCAAGAGAATTCGAGATGAAAGACATGGGTCTCATGCACTACTTCCTTGGCATGGAAGTGTGGCAGAAGGATGGGGAGTTGTTTGTGTCTCAAGGTAAGTATGCCAATGAGATACTCAGGAGATTCCACATGGAGAAGTGCAAGCCCATGCAGACTCCTCTAGCAAGTAACTGGAGGAAGGAGGCTGCTACTTTAGGAGAAGTAGTAGAAGCTATTGTGTATCAGCAGCTTGTGGGTTTACTAATGTACTTAGTGAACAAATGACCAGATTTGTGCTGTGTGGTGAACCAGCTGAGTCAAGCTATGGTTCAACCTACCAAGATGTTTTGGAAGGCAGCTAAACATGTTTTGAGATACCTCAGAGGCATATCTTAGTATGGATTATGGTACAGACAGACAGAGGGAGTGAAGATACAGGGCTTCACAGATGCAGATTGGGCAGGGAGTCCATTAGATCAGAAGAGCACATCAGCAGGAATTTTCAACCTTGGGTCTGCTGCAGTTTCTTGGTACAGCAAGAAACAAAGGTCGGTTGCACTCAGCTTAGTAGAGGTTGAATACATGGTTGCAAGTTAGGAAGCATGTGATGCCATTTGGATGCGGAAAATTCTAGTTGGTTTGCTTGATCAGAGAATGGATCCAACTGTGATCTATTGTGATAATCAGAGTTGTATCAAACTCTTTGAGAATCTAGTATTTCATGATAGGTCTAAGCACATCGACATTCGGTATCATCATCTGAGAGACTGTGTGGCAAGGAGGATCATTTTGTTGCAGTATATTTCGACCAAGGAGCAAGATGTTGATATTTTGACTAAGGCATTGTCAAAGTGTAAATTCAAGTTCCATAGAGACAAGATCGAGGTAGCAGATAATCCCTTTCTTGTTGAGAGGGAGTGTTGAAATGTGGCAACAAGAATATTTCAATTTTAATTTGTCCTTGAATTAAAATTGAGAATTAAAATTCGAATTTAGTCTCACCAGTTGTTTGAAAAAAAGATTAATTAATTCATTTTGAGTTAATTAGTTGGAGAAATTCAAACAAGAAGTCTTTGTGAAGTCATGCAACAATTATCCCTTTGATTGAGGAAGTTATCCCTTAATTAAGGAGATAAGGATGAGTTGTATTTTGGTTGTAATTAGTTAGTTCAGTTAACTGAGTTAAGTCCAGTTAAATTAGTTCCAAACAGTTGGAGGAACTAATTGTGATTTCATTCAGTTAATGCATGCATGCATGAAACTAGTGTACTCCAGATAACTAAATATTCTCTCATAAATAACTCATGCATGTCAGTTCACACAAAGGCCCAATTGAGATTAAAGGCAGGGACAATGTACTATCAGTTGCAAGAATTTTCCTATCAGAAAATCTCTTGCATGTAGAAGGAATTCAATTCCTTGAGATTTGTGCAGTTTTACAGTGTGTTGGAGCAGTGTGTGAGATCAGTGTCACACAAGGTTACAACTGGAGCACCCAGGGAAAATTGCGCAAGGAAATAGGAGGCTTGGAGGACAGAGGGAAAGGCACATGAGTTGTTTATTCTGTCTATGAGAAATAGTGAGGGATTGTACTGAGAGCTGGATAGCTGTGAGAGCTAAAGCTTTGTGTAATCCTGAGATATTTCCACTTGTATGATAATACAGATAGCGGGATTTTTAGCTGAGGCTTTCCCTAGAGTATTCTTCTGTGTTTCATGTGTACTGATTCTTCTTCTCTGTTATATGTGTTTTGTTTGATCTTGCTCAAAATCGATTAAGCTTCTGCAAGTTTGATTGTAGAAGTAGATTAAGTATTTTGCTTTAGTACATTGCATGATTAGATTAATCTACAGTGATAATTTCTACATCCACATTCCACACAATGAAATCCACGTCCTTACTCCCCACAATGAAAGATCATGCTTTCTGCAATCCATTGTTATTCCCACAATCTACCATTATTTCGCATAAATTTCCTCTGCACGTGTGTATTTTGCATAATGAAATCCATCTTCACATAGCTTCTTCTCCATTTCTGTCCTCGACAGAATTGTATGCAAAGGTACAAAATATTTTGAAAGAGAGTTTCTATTCCTTGTTTCGTGCAGCTGGCTTAAACGCATTGTTTTTTTTCGAGTGAATTGTAATGTTTATTTATCTTTGCATCGAAATTTTCAAATTTTCCAGTGTGTGTGATCTTAGTATTTATGTTATCAAAATAAACATGGTAAAATTTCTCATCTAAAGTGAATGCATTGAACATAAAGCTACCTTCAATTATTAATTCGTGGTTGGTGGAATTAGTCGGGGAATACTTTAGTGTATCATGATAATTTTTTGGTCCAATATTTTGTATTATGATAAGAGCCAATTCTTGTCCATTTTCAAAGCTTTGGGTTTACTATTTTGCAGGAGGTAGGAGTGCAGAAGAAATGTGTGGGGGAATGAATGCATTTTCGCAATCTACAATTTTTTCTTTGTTAGAGAATGATCACATTTTCATGCTTTGCATAATTTATGCAATGAGCACAATGAAAGCTTTATTTGTATCTCTGCATTTCTACAACCTATCATTATTTCCAAATCCAGAATGATATATTTGAAACAATGAAATCCATTTTCACATAGCTTTCCTCTGCTCCTTCGTAGCTCACGTAATGAAATCCATTTTCACATAGCTTTGTCCGCACTTCTGCACTCTACAAAATTTTAGTAGTGTGCATAATGAAAGATTTATTTGCATCTCTACATTTCGAACAATGTGTTATTAAGGCTATGTGCATTATTAACTAAATAATTTGTGCATATGTTTATCCAATTAACACGCGTCACTACTGCAGGGGCCAAATGCAAGCATGTTGTCCATATCATTTGTACACGTCAAACCATATACTGATAGAACTAAGGATTACTGGTAAATATTAGTGTTTATAACATATTATAGTACACAACCTTTGTAATCATAACATGTAATGTGAAAACTATTGAAAGCATTTAGTACTAGCATTTGCACCTTATGTTGCAAAGGAAATGTCGTAAGGCATAGAGTGGTGAAGAATAGCATAGAGTGGGGAAGAATAGGGACATGTATAGAGTGGGGAAGAATAGCATAGAGTGGGGAAGGATAGGGACATGTGAATGGACATTGTTGAAAGAAAGGGTGGATGATAATGAGTTACAATTGCAATAGTTAGTTATGTGTATTCTGAAAATGGATATTTTGTAAATAATAATAGTTTGTGAAAGAATAGCGACATGTAAATGGACATTGTTGAAAGAAAGGGTGGATGATAATGAGTTAGAGTTGAAAGTATTAGTTATGTGTATTTTGAATATGGATATTTTGTAAATAATAGTAGTGTGTGGAAAAATAGCAACATGTGAATGGACATTGTTAAAAGCTAGGGTGGATGATAATGAGTTATACTTGAAATGATTAGTTATGTGTATTCGAATATGGCTATCTAGTAAATAATAGCAATGTCATGTAGAGGTTATCTATTATCCATGTAGTTGTTTTTGTTTATGTGAACATGTTTTTGTACATTAATTTTTTTTTTTTTTTGTCTTCCGAGATGTAATTTTTCCATATGCTACCTATTTATGGTGTTATTAGAAAATAATATTATATTGTAATGGAAGAGGTGAAAGAAACGATACGACATTGTGAACATCATCATGGTTGTCGTTCCATATTTGAAAATGCATGAAAAATTGTTGGAGCCATCATGATAAAAATAAAAATTCCAGCATGATTTTGAAAAAATTTAGGTAAATTTTTTGAAAAAGTGGATTATAGTTGT
>APFE030151347.1:81736-95973 GCA_000404065.3 Pinus taeda | reverse complement strand
TTATTATTATTATCATATATTGTTGAAATTAGTAATGTATATATATTATTAATTTAAATTAATTAATTTAGTTTTTAAAACTAACCATGAATTTATTTTTTACCTAATTTAACTTATTTCCATAAAATAAATTATAAATTAATTATTAAAATTAATTTTTAATTTTTAAAACTAACCATGATTTTATATATTTTTACGTGATTTAACTTATTTCCATAAAATAAATTATAAATTATTAATAATAAGATTAAAATATGAACAATATTAAATTAATTTTAACCTGGGTCCTTTAGTTAGATTTAGCCGGTAAATTAGCCGTTGGAATCTCTGCTCAGACTATTTAACATGCTACGCTGGATCTGTTTCTTCAACTTGTCCTGACGATGAACCACACTGGTTGGTTCGAAACGCGTCGACAAATGTTTGTCTGCATGTGATTTACGCCGAAGCTACTCTTTCAACCAGTATTTACCGTAGTTGATGATGTTGGTATGAGAAATTAAGATTCTGTCGTAGCATATCGTTTCAACATCCTATGATCCAAATTTCATTAAGGATACAACCTACAATTGGGCATAGGTTGGATTGGTGGCATCTAGGTTTGTGATTGGGGGCACAAGTCAACAGTGAAAACAATGGTAATTTTACAGGATTATGACGCCTAAACACAAACAATGAAAATTTTTGTATGAATTGGTCTCTCTATTGCTAAGCGTCGTCAATAGATATATATTTATATAACAAGAAGTATCAGTTACAATTGTGAAGCTAGGGTTTCAACTATAGAAGTTGAAGTAGTGCGTTGGCATTGACAACTAGGGTTTGATATGCAGATTGAGTAGAGGCAGATTTGATTGACCAAGTTTATGTTGCAGTTCTCTTGTATTGTTGTTTCTTTGTATTGATTCAGAGCACGGGTGGATCTAGTCTGAAAATTGTGAAACATGGTCCGCCCACTGATCAGGGTTGTAGGGTACTGCAAGGCAGGAGATTGGAGTCTCCTTCAGGTTGGAGTGTGAGAACATTTCAAGGTGACAGGGTGGTGCTAGGGCAGGTTGGATCCTACAAAAGATGTTGGAATGTACATCTAGTTGTAGCTAGTACACATGGTGTTGGAGCACCTTTAGGTTGGAGCCTGTAAATCAGGGGTTGGAGACTCTTTTATTTGGAGCTGAAAACTTGATGTAAATCTTTGAAAGACAAATATTAAGAAGCATTCAATGGTTTTTATCCCAAAGGGGTTTCCACCTAAAAACTTATGTGTCTACTGCCTTTATTTGTTATGCATTGATGAATGACGTTGATGATGTTTATGTTTATCTGATGCTAATAAAAATTAATGCTTCGTGGAATTAAAAATGCAATAATTGATAATAAATACCGATTCACCTCCCTCTCAGTATTTCCAACACATTTTCTAGAAAGCTTCCTTCTCTAGATGTGTCCAAATAAATTTCGCTATTTTTTAATCATTTAATTTCAATGTTTCTAAAATTTGAAGAATTCTGAAATATTTTTTTCTAAAGAAATATTGCATAGATTTCTTTGTATCTAGGGTGTAGTTCAGGATATGGTTCTCCTTTCTAGATAAACTTGGATCCCATTTTTACTGATGATATGTTCCAACAATTCCCCTTATATGATAACAAAAATACTTTTCGTTGGATTTAAGTATTTCCTATACATATGACATTGGTTAAAACTATAGGTCAGATGTTGAATGTCACAATATTTTTCCTTAGAGATGACAATGATGGATCTATGTAGATGCTTATTTATTGGTTAATTAGGCTATAGAAATCTATGTCCATGTCTTGTTAAAAAGTGGCATTGACAATATTTAACCTAAGAGGCATTCCCATAGCAATAAATGTCATATTTCATTGTAAATTTAGCCTTGGGATGACCTTTAGATGAAACCAATTCTTGGTTGTATCTAGTGAATTTGTTTAATAAAGTCATCTTCCAGTTGCTAAATTTGGTCCATAGATGGTAGAGAGTAGTTGTATTTCTTAAAAGCTTTACTAAGGCTTATGAAATTGACATATAACTGAATTTCTTTAATTTTGTTATGGATGAGGACCAAGTGATCTACCCAAGTACTATGCCTAATTAGATAAATAATACAAGTATCATTTTTTTCAATTCTGTAGAATTTTCTCTACAAATCAACTAGCTCACTGATATCATGTAGAAATTTCTCCCGCAGATCAAACTGATATATGCAATGTACTAAAGCATAATACTAGATCTACATCTACCATAAACTTTGCTGAAGCTTAATTGAACATGAGCAACACCAAGCATGAACATATATAACTGAGAATGAGAAGTAATCAATCATAACACATAAGATATAACCTGGGGAAAGCACCAGCCTAAAACCCCATCTCTGTATTATCAATCAAGTGGAAATCCTCAACAACATACAAAAAGGATCAGCTCAAAAGCTATCCCGCTCTCTCTGTACTCTAATGATGTAGCTCATGAACTATCTAGGCCTCTATAAATAGGCTCCACGAGTCCTCCAAGCCCCTATTTCCTTGCGTAGTTTTGATTGGGGTCCAATTACATAACATGTGTGAATTGGCCCAAACCATACCTGCTATCACCTCAGGTCCAACTACGTAGTATTAGAAGGAATAATATTTCTTCCTCATGCAAGGAATATTCACTAGGAATATCCTAGCAATTGATAGTACACTGTCCCTCATTTGATCTCAATTGGGTCTTTGTCTGAACTGACATGCATCAGTTATCCATGAATGCATACTTAGTTATATGAAAATATCAGCTGTCACATGCATGCAAGCATCAACAAACTGAATCTCATTAATTTAGCAAACTGTTAAATTAATCTAACTGGACTTGACTAAGTAAAACTAAGTGAACTGATCCTTTCAATATAGAACTCATCCTTATCTCCTTTAATCAAGGATAATTCCTCAATCAGTGGAGCAAATCAAGGACACATTCCCCAATCAGTGGAGAAATTATTGCATGTTCTCACAAAGACCTCAAGTTTGATTTTCCATAACTAATTAACTCATGGAGAATTAATTAATTAATATTCAAACTGTTCGTAAGACCAAATTCAAATTTTACTTCTTATGTTAGACTAGGGACTGCCTAAAAATAGGAATCCAATCTGAACTGCTAAAAATAGAAATTCTATTTTTAGCACTTCCATTTTTCATTCCTTGTTGCCCAATCCAGCACTGATACCCAAACTGCTATTTTTAGCACTTCTATTTTTAGCAATTTCTTGTTGCCATTTTTCAACAAATTACTCTTTGATGAGGTTAGGAGTTATATCAAAAGATGAATATGTCTCTATTTTTGTTGGAAATGTTTCATTTGAAACTAGTTTCAAAGGTATGGTATGCTATATTATTTTTGGATTGTATGATAGAAATGTCTAATGATTGTAACGATCTTAATGGGAATTGGACCTTGGCCAATAAAAAGAAAGTTAAATTGGTTTCCCTTAAGGAGGACAAGGGGTCACTTATTTGTACAAGGGTTATGGAATTATTCAATATAATCTCTCTAGTTACAACCACATGTTTGACCACTATGTCATATGCCCCCATGACAATCTCAAGGGCTTGTAATGACCCTCAAGGGAATTGAACCTTATCAATGGTGATAAATTCCTTGTTCCTAACCATTGGATCCAGTCCCTTTGGGAAATTTGCATCATTGTATATTAGAAATATATGAATCTTTATTGAGTATTATTCCCTAATGTTTGAGATTCTCTCCATTTGTCCTTGAAAATCACCATCATATCTCCTTGTCCTTGGTGGGATCCTCCACAGGGGTATGATAGGGGCCTATAGACCCATTACAGTTAACCATAGGATAAATGTGTCATCTATTTAATGTAATTTGGATTAGGTCCATAATGTTATTTATTATTATATATATATATTTTTAGGTAAACATTGATTAAATGTAATGTGGCCTCATTAAAGAACAACCACTAGCAAATTAACATTTGGTTATGGTTAGGCTTTGTTAGATAGCTATAAATAAGGATGGAATCCTTGTGATCAATATGCACTATTTTATTTAAGCCTAGATCATCTGGAGTTTGATGCCTTGAATAGGTAAGCGTATGAGAGTTCTCCTTCCAGAAAATGATCATTGTATGGTGTTTCCTTGCCTCAAGGGTTTTTACATTGAATGTAGTATTGAGTATTATTTAATATATTATTTGTGATTCAATCTCAAGGGTCAAAGACCATAATAAGTGGTATTAGAGCACTTTTGAGGGAAAAAGGGCCAACTTTTTTTATTTTTTATATTATAGATATTTGGAGTTGAACACTTATGTTGATTTCTAAAGCTTCCATAGTAAAAACTAAAGAAACATAAATTCTAGATTGGATTCTTTAGACAAAAATAAGTGACTTTAGGAAGTAAAATCACTTATATATGAGGCTAGATGAATAAGATATGACACTTTGAAAATATGTTTTAGCATTTTTCTTTTGATATGGTTGTGACACTTAGATATATTTTGAGTGATTTTATACAAAATCCTTGAAAACGAATATAGATATGTATTTTTATAAAAGAGTTACACAATTTCCAAAATCAATTTACTAGAATTAGAGGGTTGGATGATGGATATATTGTAGAATGACAGTATGCCCTTTTTAGGGATTTTCAGTGATCATTGCAAGTATTCTGGAGCATATATCTTTTGACAATGAGCCCATATTTTAGTGAGGCCAATGCCATTTGATAGAGGACTTCCATGGTTATGATTTGGCATATTCTATGATGTAATTTTGTGAAATATTTAGTGTGCTTTATCCTCTACAAGTTTCATCCCCATGGATGTAGTTAGAATGGATCAATGCAATGTAGGAAGAAATATATAGATAATTTGATTAAGAAGTTTGTGAAATATGGTCTATGGATAGTTGTTTTGTTTCACGATGGCTTCACTTGGGAGAAACACAATACTATATGTGTTCATATTGGGGAATATATATTGAGGAAAAAATGACATAATATATTGGGAATATAATAGGGGGTAAAGGGTTTTTATATGTTGTGTATAAAAAATGGAGCTCAAAATTAGTGAAAAAATATTAATGGGTATAAAAAATGTTCATGAAAAAATGGATACCTACAATATCTAGTGAAGGTATGGTATTTTTAAATTGGGAAGGTGTTTTCGGTTCGTATTGGTAGGGGGTTAAATAAAGTAATTTTTAGAGGTATTTTCCAATATATAGTCAAATTAAGGGTATTGTTTAGTATGCCACCAATGCACGTGCTATATTAGAGGTTCATTGAGTGAAGCCCCATGTTTTGTTTACGAACACAACTACTTATTTCTTCTCTTTTATGACTATACTCCACTAGATAAAGAGAAAAGGGAATACACAATTAGATGATGCCTACGAGTTTCCAATATGATTCTTCTATAGTAGTAGTGTTCTTCCAAAAGCCACCCTTTTATGACTATATGGAGGATTTTTTTTCTATGGATGGTCTATTTATTTGGATCCACACGATCTAGTAGGATTTTGGAGCACAAAAATATACCATTCATTCATTTTAAGTGTTATTAGTTGGGAATCAACATGAGCACTTGTACATGGGGCCTAGTTTTATGGTAAAACTGCTTAGATTACTTCTACACTAAGGCCATCACTTGTACATGGAACCTTGGCTTATAGGTCGACTTCTTGAGCTAATTCAACATTACGATTAGCATTGATACATTGGATTGTGCTTTATGGTCATACATCATCATTATAAGTGTTTCTTGAAGGGGGATGGAGTTGGGATCATTCCTATGATTGTAATAGGGGAATATGGGCTCATTAGAGTTAGAATAAGATAATCACATTGACCTTTTAATGTAATGTAGACTAGCTCCACACTATTAGTTGTTATTAAATAAGGCCCATTCTATAGTCAACATTGAATAAATGTAATGTAGCCTCTATAAAGAAGGCCCACTAGATATTTAACATTCAATTATGGTAAGGGTTTCCTAGTTATCTATAAATAAGGATGGGGTTCTTCTTATGAACGTCAAATTGGAATATTATTGTATTAGAGTCTATATCATAAAAAGGTTTGCCCCTAAAAAAGGAAATTAAACAAGAATTGATTCTTCCATAAGAAGATTATTATATAATGTTGCTCCACCTTCAAGGTTTTTACTTAATGAAGTATAAGGTTTTCCTTGAATATTTGAATTGTGATCATTTTATGTGCTAAGAAACATGATAGTCCTTATAAACTTGATGTAACACATGTTTTACTAAGTTGAATATGAAATTTTTTGTTTGTTAAGTTGGTTATTAAAAGTGAAGGGAAGTTAATAATATTCTTAACAATTTTGGAAAAGGTTAGAGTTCCTTTTCCATTAACTTGTCAAAATACTTTGCTTTGCTCCTCATCTCTTTGGTCACCATAAAGCTATTCCTTCTTCTTTAGGGGTTATCTGATTTGGCCAGTTTTCTTGTGTGTTACAATGACCAACTTTATCCCCATCTTTTTTTCTCTCTTGGTTTGGCCTTTGGATCATAATACTTACGTTAATAAGCATGTCTATTATGGAATAAGGCTTCTAGATTTTTAATCTAATTATAAAAAAATATTAGGTGGATGGTAGGGATTTAACCTCCATGGAATATCCTAGAATATTTTTAGTATACACATATCAAATGTTGATATTATCTCCAAAGTAGTTATGCATTTTCTACTATTTTAATTAAATTGATTAATTAAAAAAATGTCATATGAACATGTGTAATATGAATATGAATATGAATGATGGTTTTTTGGGCATGTGGTATTGGTAAGCCATGGTATTGGCCCATGTACTTGTAACAAAACCTACTTATAGGTTAAGAATCTCCATGGCAAGGTGGAGTGAATCTCCATGGTTAAGAACCTTGTTACATATTTTTTTAAATTTATTTATGTTTAACTCATATTTTATACTTTTATAATTAATAATAATAATTTAAAATAAATTTATAATTTAGTGAATTTTAAAGATTTTATTATTATTATTATTATTATTTAAATTTTGGCAATGTGAGATGTGTCATGAGGTAAATGTTTTGAAACTTATCGACAGTTCCCTATCCATTTAATTTATATGGCTAGGCTAGTTACTATTTTGAATGGTGATCTTTTGAGTATGTTTTTATTGATATAATGCAAACTTAGTGTTGAAGATATGGGGAAATGACATAATAATTAAATGCACATCAAAGCATTATATAGATACAAGTGTTTAGTGGGTAGTTTGTACTTAAATAATCAATGGATTTATATATACTTTAATATTAACAATTGTAGTGAGAACTACATTTTAAAAGTGTTATAACTAGTATAGATAACCTTAATCTTAGTAATCATTGTAATAATTAATGACCCATGAATGGTGCACAATAGTTTGCATTGTTGACCATTAAGAGACCACTAAGTCAGTGTAGTAACCACCAATGCCTATAAGCTCCACTAAGGATTAGTCATAAATGGCATTCAGGGCTTTGACACCACTTTATTTGATCTAGTAAGCCACAAGATTATGCACATAGGAGAGGATTTTCATTTTGTGATAATTGGTTTAGTACAACAAGATGGATTGATTTAGTATGTGTGTGTCATGAACACCAATAGTTCAAGTGGGGGAAAAATGTAAGGAGATTGTATCACATGGCCAACTCCCATTCCCACTTGAATCCCTTGGTGAAACTAGTTGGATGTAATGGAGATGCTTAGGACTTTTCGGTATTAGACATGGGGCACAAATTGGTTAATTGAGCTAAATGAGATGATAGTCTTCATTGGCTTGGTTAGATCAATCGACAAGTAGCAAGTAACATAGTTGTGCACCTGCACCATGCACTGCTCAAATACAACTTCATTTTGGACAACCTTAGTAGCAAAATGCAATAATGATGGTTGGTTAGGGACCATGACAATAAGATTTCCAGTTTTGAGATTGACCACATGGATTAATTAGCATATACACCTTTGCATACATGTACAAGAGTTGTATTGGATGAGGGTCTCTTATAACCTTGTCCTTAAATGGGGAAATTTGAAAGTGTAGAGAAAGGCACATGGCTTGTGTAGGAAGTAGGCTTAGCTAGGGAGGAATACTAATAGTCACAATTACTTGGGGTCAAACCTTGTATCTTGGGCTGCTTATCCTCATTAGAACAAATTGGCACTGCATCAAGGAAGTTAAAACGATGAGCAAGGATTGGTGGGTTATGAATGAATCTTGTAATGAATGTTTAGAATAACATCCCAAGGTTGCATGCTCTAGAGGAGGTAAACTTACCTTGAGACCACTTTAGTTATAAGGAGTGCCAATTTTGTTCTCGAAGGGAAAAAATCTTTAGTGAGCAGTTTTCCCCACGATGGAACAATCTAGAGAAGCCACCATTCAAGGAATAGCCCAATGATGGATTAAACAAGGAAATTATGAAGGTGGTAGTTAAAATGTGATGACTATGAAGGTTAAGTGCAACGGAACGGTTGGGCCGAATCCCCGAACCTACCTTTCCACCGAATCGTCGAATTTCTTCGTGGGAATCCAGTTGCTATTAGGGAAAGCTATTCCCCCGGGTTCGTAGGAGGGTATTGCAGTTCGATGTCCTTTGTGTCGTCTTGGTCACTCCGATAGTTTGGTCTCTGCTTTGTCCAACCTGACTGTCAGACTATCTTGTCCCGAGACTTAATTCACGTAACCAAACCACTGCATATTTGTCCTGTTTCTCAGATTTCGTCACGTCATTTGTTGTTCCAACTTGCAGAAGTGTTGTCGTTTTCTCCTCAATAATTTAGCCTGTCTCTGTTGATTTGTCCCCATCTAGTCTCCTTTGTCTGAACAAAACTGAAATATGTCCACGCCATGTGCTCAGTGTACCATCCACCCGACTGTAAAACACACTTTGTTTGATGCCTTGCTCGTGCACCAAACGAATGCCTCTCAACCAATTCCAAAACATCACCTTCACTCCTTCAATGGTATCGCAACAAATCTTCATGACATGACGGAACACCCACCTAAAAAGATTGCCCTTTGCTATTGTCTAATCGAATCCAAGAACTGACTTGACTTCATTAAATATTTGGTGTGGCCTAAAAAAGGTTGTTCTCATCCCATCTTCATCTTGTCTCCATTTGTGTGGAGCCAAACTGCCAACAATGCTACTGCTCTGGTTGCCCTGCACTTTCCCAGCCAAATGTGATGAATTGGTGTCATATTCCACATTTCCTTGTCAACTTAGCCATGTCTAAGTTATCCATTTTAAGAAAGAGAGCATCTGCATAAAGTGGCTTTAAGGACATGCATCCCGCATCTGCATAAAGTGGCTTTAAGGACATGCATCCTAGAAGTCCTCACTGCCTTTTTCCCTTGTGATAGCTTTGCATCAAAAATTCATTTTCATCCAAAGAGATCTGCATTTGAATGTTATGAGGCAATGATGTAAATTTTCTGCAATGATTTAAATAGAACTCATGTCAATCTTACCATAATTCAGGTGTAGATTAGAGCTATTGACATATGAGAATGCATTTCTAACATAATTTCAATACCCTAAATCTAACCTTAATTTGAATTATCAAAAACTTAGTAGTGGGGAAATTTCACTTTCTTTAGCCATCATTTGTTCCATAGAATGAGTGTGAAGGACATACTAGTTGAGAAGAGAAAGAGAGAGTCAACCCATAGAGCATTGTAGTAGACCATAATGTCTCATACCTTCATAAGAATCTTGAACCAGATTGTATTTTGTAATGTAATTTCCATAGTATAAGAGATGAAAGATGTAATCCTTCATGTTCTTGCTAGTTTTGCAAAACAAGTTTCCAAGGTAAATCTTTGCATTCCAATGTGCAACTGTTTGCTATTGTAGTTCTACTTTCATGCGTAGTTACCAAGTTCAGCGGAATTGGCCTAAAAATATGAAAATTTGGTGATCAAGTTCAATTTGCTAATTAATATGTGAGTTTCAGTATGGTATGAGAATATTGGGTTGACCAAAAAATTTGTCTTTAAAAAAAATGCAAGAAGGGGTAATTTATTCACCTAAAGACCTTAAACTTGTTTACCTCTTCCCCAAAATATTTTTTTTGGATGATAACGATTACCATGTGCATGTGCACTGTGAAAGAATGTGCATTCATGTGGTATTTGATTAGCATTGTGTTCACAACAAGGAGGATGGTTTGTTGATTCCAATCTTGTTATTGCTGAATAAATTTAGATATTGTAACTTGATGGTCTTAATGTCTGTAGATGGCCTTATATTATCCAAGCTTATATGGATCTATTTAATTCTTGAGACATAAATTTCTTGGTATATGGGATCATTTGGACCTACTTTTGATATTGATGATCTCATTTTTTTACTTTGGACTCTAGTTTTGAAATTTTGCTATTGATGATTATCAAATTTTCTTTTCACCTTTTCCCCCTTCTATTATTATAAATTTGATATACCTTTTTCATCATTATTTTAATGGCCACCTTAGCGCACTATAACACTTAAACAAAGGGGTATATGTAGAGACATTCAAAAATTTTAGTTTCATCTTTTTTTTTAAAATAAATTTGTAAGATGTATATTCCCATTTTTTTTTTCATATTGGATTTTATGGAGTCGTTTTTTTTTTGTTTGTATCAAATTGAATTCAAATTCAAGCTTGGTAACTAAGCTTTCATGTCACAACAACTAAGGAATATTCTTGGTGTTTTATATTTCTTATTAAATCACAAAAAATATACAAATGGATTAGTCATGTAGTTGAACATAGTCTCACTATAGTCACCATAGTTGGATGCCTGTTTTAGTGATCCAACCAGTGGAATATCCAAGGTGGTTTACATATCATGTTAGTATCGTAGTGGTTTTTATTGGAGTATTCATATGGCTTAAGTGTAGTATATTCTTACCCAAATAAAAAAATATAGATATGTAGGAGAGTTGTACCCTATTGAACCCAAGATCAACATAAGAAGATTTAAGAAGCAATCAAAATCATTAGAAATGGATATGAGCACCAAGAAGGACCTATTGATGAAGGAGAAATAATATTTGTGATATTATAAAGTCTAGTAAATATTTCCAAGACTATGGCCTTCCTCGTGGTGGCTCTTGAGAAAATATATCAACTCCTTTTAAGAGCAACTTGAATATCATGAGTAGCTAGGGAAAAAGAAGAAAGAATCAAAAGTGAAAAAAGGGAGTTCTTGTAACGATTTTTTTATAGCCCATTTAAAGTGGAATCGAAGGTTAATATCAATCCTTATAAAGGGAGTTCTCGTAACGAATTTTTTATAATCCATTTGAAGTGGAATCGAAGGTTAATATCAACCCTTATAAAGGTAGGGTATACATAGTTAAGTTTAATCATTGGTTATAGTAGTTATAGGTCTATTTCAATGCACATGATGTGTGAATAACTTTTTCTAGACCCAAGCTAGAAGGCTATGCACGTACTTGGTGGGAAAGATACACTAAGTCCCTTAGTCTATGGGGAGACCGACCAATGACTAAGTGGGAGGTATTCAAATGGAAATAATCACTAGAAGGGAACCATTAATCACTAGAAGGGAACCATTGATCAAGGACAAATAATATTTGTGAGGTTGTAATATCAAGTAGTGGACATTCCTATGAGTATGAACCTATTCGTGGCGTCCCTTGAGAAAAATATCAACCCCTTTTCAAAGTAGCATGAATCTCATGAGAAACTTGAATATCACGAGTAGCCAAGGAAAGAGAAGGAAGAACCAAAGGTGTAAAAAGAGGAGGCCACAATTAAGCCCTACAAAGGTGGGGTTTAGATAGTTAAATTAAACCATTTTTTGTAATAGTTATAATTTTATTTCAATGTGCATAATATGTGATAGAAGTAGAAAATATTTTTTTTTTAGACTCAAGATAGAAGGTTGTGCATAAACTTGGTGGGAAAGATATACTAAGGCTCTTAGGCTATTGTGAGATCCACTAGGCACTAAGTGGGATGAATTCTTAGTTTTAGCCCATCAACTATGATGAGGACTGTTAGAAATTGTATCAAGAAAGACTCAATTTGAGTTGTGCCTTAGTAAAATTAAGTAATTCGATTTTCCACATCATCAGGGTGACTTTGATTTCATTTAGCTAAAGTGACATGGCCTTGTTTACTAGTTAGCTTAGTAAATTCAAGTTATAGGCTAGGAGTAGAGTTGTGCATGCAGTGATTGCTAAAATTTAGCAATCTAGTTGAGTAGTAGAACTGTTTTTAACGCAGTGATCTCTTAGTTAAACTAGTCAATCAACTAAAAATAGCCCAAACATGCATGGAATTCGAATTTCCTAGATGAAGTGGAGGAAAAGGCACATTGTAATTATCAATTGTATATTAGTTGAGTGTACAGGCTTGGCATTGATGCATGTGATCAATTCCTTGGGATTTGTGCAAGGAAATAGGGAATTCCCCTATTATTTAGGAGCTCGATTTCTCCTGAATTGCACAAGGAAATAAGAGGAAGCTGGGGCCTTGAATTGGCTAACAGTTGGCCAAAGTAGGACAGTGAGCAGGAGAATAGGTTTACAATGCAAGGTGTGCTTCAGAGTTGAAGCAAGTCATTTTAATAGTTTCTCATTCTCATTTGATTAATGAAAAGTAGCGGAAGGGTTTTTCCCAGCTAAGCTCCCCTATAAAATCATTGTTTTCTTGTGGTTTTGATGGTTGCATGTCGATGCATGTGTTTCTAAGTTGTGATTTCCATTCTACAAAATAGTAGAGGAAATTTGTAATCTCTTGTTTTCAGTTCAAATTCACTAGTAGTAGCAATTTTGTATTAATTTCTACATGATATCATAGATTTAAATCACAATAGAAACCAACCAATAGATCTTCTCCCTCGAAAATTTTGATTTGTAGATTCAATGAAGCAATTTTTCTTCTGTGCAGGAAAATGTCTTTAAACGGATTGAGATTGAAGTATGCCCTAGAGTTAACCTTGAATTTCATATATTTGAAGGACATGATGGAAGTTGTACTTGATGATAATGGAGTGTGGAGTACGCCCAAATTGACATTCCAAAACTAGCAGTATCAGATGCACATTAGTTAACCTGGTGGAAGAAGGATAATACAAAATCCAGGATGATCATCCTAGAGGGTGTGAGAGACCCCATAGTCTCGAATTTACATGGCAAAGAGACTCCATTTGCTATGTGGAAGACCCTCACTGAGTGATTTGAAAATGGCAGTGATGCCAAGAAATTGGCATTGAGGGACAAGCTCAAAAACATCTACATGAAAAAATGTAACAATTCCACATTACCTCTCCAGATTCACTCAGTGTTAAGATGAGCTTGGAGGAGTTGGATAAAATATACCATATTTGGAGCTACTGATCCTAATTCTCATAGGCCTTCCTAAATATTGGCTCAACTACCACGAATCTATAAATGGAAGGGACAAATTACCAAATTGGGAGAGACTTGGTACGATTTGGTGCAGACATAAATTCGAAGGAACACAAGAGATGGAGTAACATCCAAACTTGAGGAAGCAGAGAATTATTCCTTGATTGGGAAGGGAAATAAAGCTAAGGGAAAGAAGGCCCAAAACAAGCCAAAATCTAGCTAGAAAAATGGCAAGAAGAGGGACCTAAGTAAGATAAAATGTTTTCACTGCCACAATTATGGGTACTATGCAATGAATTGTTCACATAAGAAGTCTAACAAGAAGCCTTCAGGAGGAGCAACAAGTGAAGCACTTGCCTCACAATTAGAATTAGACTTCACCCTAATTTCATGCATGGCCAACGGTATAATGGAGAGTGTGTGATATCTAGATTTAGGTGCCTTGTTCCATATGATAGGATGCAAAGAATTCTTCAGTAGCCTAGAGGAGAAGGATCTCTTGATGCACATAGAACTTGGGGATGATGGGAGGTACAATACCAAAGGAATTGGAACCGTAACCTTTACTAAGGAGTTAGGCTCCCATCTTGATTTGAAATATGTCATGTATGTACCTAGGCTAAACAAGAACTTGATCTCTATAGATGTTGTTAGTGCTTGAAATTTCACCTTAGGCTGAAAAAGGCAAACCTCAAGGCAACCTCAAACCTTTTAGCCTCGTAGCTAGCCCTACGGGGCAGGAGAAGGCTCTCTCCGGTCTATCTCGTAAAATCTTCAATGGATGAGATGACTAATAAGGTAACACTGATA
>APFE030151347.1:44628-79956 GCA_000404065.3 Pinus taeda | reverse complement strand
ATTTTAGGCTAGTAAATTAATAAGGGGGGTTGATTTAAAGATTTTTGGTTTTTTGGTGGCAATTGGAGGGAGTGCAATTCAGGGTGCGGGGATTGAGCACAGTTTTTGCAGGGGGATCTTTGGGGCAAGGTAGGAGTGAGCGCTGATGCCTTAACCTGAGATGGATGATCAGGGATGATAGAGAAGGAGCTAAAGAGGGCAAACAACCATTTGAATCCTCTCTAGATAGCAGAAAACATAAATTTTGAACAAATTAAAAAGCTGAGCATGTCAAAGCATGTATTCAAACTTTACCACTTCATCTGTCCAAATAGAAGCAAAAGAGAGATGTAGAATACATAAACAAACTTACAAGAACATGTAGAGAACACACCATCAACACTACAATCCACAAGAATCCACAAGGATGTCTGCAAAACCCTGACCTTCTTCCTCTTGAAATTGCAAAGATAGATGTACAATACAATGAAAACTTTCTCCCTCAAGAGTCCAACCTTCCAACCTCTCAAAATGACTAAGAAAACACATAATATAGGCAAGCTAACCTCTTCCCTTGCCTCTAGGGGTCAAGATCATCCTTCTAGGAGTAGTTTGAACTAATTCCAAACTAAGCACTAGATAATAGGCAGCTCAACAACTTGCCTCTATTACTTAGCTAACTGATTCATGCATTAATTATTCACTTTTTACATCAAGGAAGCTTCTAGAAGAGTAAAAAGAGGTAAAATCTATCAAAGTGTCATGAAAATATTACATTTATCCATCATCTACAAGTAAAAATAATCAACCATAGTCAAAACAGTGTTTTTTGACCAAAAAAGGTCAATTTTGGCAAAGTTGGCTCTCACTGCCGCGCCCCCTGGCTCTCACTGCCGCGCCCCTTTGCAGCAACTTTTGAGTGGGTTTAACTGGTCCAAATCAAGTGCAAGATGGCTCATTGGAAAGCTTGGTTTGTCTACTTTTCATCCCAAGTGGAATTTCTGAATTTGGAGTTGTTTTTCCCCCTCAAAAACTATTTCTCCCAAGGTCACTTTCTGCAACTCAAAAAGTGGGCAGAAAGTCATTTTTTTGATGTATTTTGAGCTTTTGGAGGCTCAAATCTCAAAATCAGGCTTCTCCCAAGTATTGGTATTTTTTTTCTTTGCATGCCCTTTCCAAAAATGCCAAGTTTTCAAAATTCCGAGCAGTCCTTCAAAACAGCCGCGCTCGGGACGCAGACATGGCACGGGAAAAACCTGTAATTTGCACAAAAAATTCACAAATGACAAAATTTTCTCCAAATTTCTTGAAATTTGGGCTGGGAGTCCCCAATCAAGTACCATGCTCAGCCAAAGAGGCTTTGGCCAAAATTTGGAGTGGATCGTGCGTTTTCTTTCGTTTTTGTGTTTTGGCCAACCGTCCTTGGAGCACCTTTGTTCTCACCGATATTTTTGACATTTCTCTCAAACCATGACACCTGTGTAAAAAGTGAAGGAGGTGTTTCTTCCTTGGCATGTGTTGGACAAAAACCTCTCTCAGTTTTCCAAAATCATCTTTGATTTCTCTGGAACATTATTTGAGTGCGACTTGTCCTGATGTGTGAAACAAGGAATTTTGTCGAAATGGAGGGAAATGAAGGGGATAGGGGGCTTCTAAATTCTTGGGGAAATTTTTGGGAGTGGGGAGAGATGTTGGGGAGTAGGGGAAAGTGGAATCTCAGAGATTGAGTGAAGGGAAAGGGTCCAAAAGGGAAAAACACAAGCCCAACCTAGAAAATTGCCAGGTTGTAGCTAGAAACTAGGGTTTGTGGAAAAATGAAGAATTTTGGGGATCTCAGTGATGGGAAGTGTTTGATAAGATACTTTAAGGATAGGGGAAGGTGTATGAACATCTGGATACAAGTTTTACTGATGATTTGTCCGTCCAAGAGAAATTGGCTTCAAAACCCTAGGAGAGGGAAATGAACTTGCCAAGGTACAACTGAAGCATGAACAAAATGTAAAATGACTCATTAGACACTGACATGATAATGAAAACCCTATGACTGATGATAGACTCAGCTGAATAGTGACATAGATTGGCATTTGGGCAACTTTAGAAGGAGTTAAAGCAAACCCTAGACCTAATGCCTAGTGACCAAATTTTCCTTGAAAACTTTTTGAAAAGACAAAATTTGACCTTAACACTCTGAAACCACTTTGTAAGAGCATATTTGATCACTGTAGGAAGGCTGGAAAGACTGACACTAACATATGTAATGGAGGATAGAGGCTATGATGTTGTTTTCAGTAAGGGAAAAGACTTTATGAGACATGTAGCTACCATAGAAGTGAAACAAATTGGAGTTAAAGTGAAAAATATCTACAAACTTGAGGTGGAAGCTTGTGCTTCACTGAGTAGAAAGGAAAAAAAGGTGCATAGTCGAAATGTTTGAGAACTCTAGCACACTCGCATGGGATACATACATCATGGGGACTTAAAAATCGTACCGCAGGTTATCACCCTTCTCCTGAAATGCACCCTTGACCAGAATGATGTCTCAAGGGATGCACATTGGGGAAATATGTCAAATCCACCTTCCACGGTTGATATAACAAAGTGGGAGAAATCTTGGAGCGAGTCCACTGTGATGTATGTGGACCATTTTCTATAGCCTCTACAACAAAACATAGGTATTATGTGATTTTTGTTGATGACTTTTCTATAAAATTCTAGATCTTCTTCATGCAGAAGAAGGATGAAGTTTTCTCCAAATTTATTGAATTCAAAGCATTGGTTGAAAATGATATTTGTAAGAAATTGAAATCCGTGAGAAGTGACAATGGAGGAGAATTTGTTTCTAGCACCTTCAAGGAATTTTGTGCTAAAGAGGGTATTAGAAGAGAAATAATAGCACCCCATAACCCAAAACAAAATGGGGTGGCTGGAAGGAAGAACAAAAGCATGGTGGGAGAAATAATAGCGATGTTGCATGGTCAAGGGTTGCCACTAAATCTATGGGTAGAAACATGCAACACCACAATTTATTTGCATAACATGAGCCCTCATAGAATACTTGGCATGATCACACATGAAGAAGCTTTCTATGGGAGGAAGCCAGATGTTTCTCATTTTCAAATTTTTGGAGCTACTATGTATTATCATGTCTCCAAGGATAGCACAAAGAAATTGGAGCCTAATGCTAAGATGGGAGTATTTGTAGGATACACAAAGACACCACATAACTACAGGGTGTATTTTCCTTCACTCAAGATGATAATAGTGAGGAAAGATGTCAAATTTGATGAGGATAAGGCTATGAGATGATCTCTAGAGTGAGAGATGAGTATCCCACCATAGAAGGAGCTTATAGATCCAATGGAGGATCCTCAAACAGAGCTTTAGGATGTTGTAGAGCAACCACATGTGGAGGAGCAGACATGAGGCCGAGTGGAGGCACCGACTCAACTAGAATCTTCTAAAGAGGGGTGGAAGAGAACCAGAGAAGCTAACTAATTAGTGCATGATGCATGAGAGCATGTGGGAGCTCCTACATCTTAGTGCAGATAGAGGAGGTCACTAAATAGGTACATTGGGTATATCGCTGTCAGGAAAAAACTCATTAAGTCAAAGCCTTCTTCATTTGAGGAAGCAATTTCTCAACTAGTGTGGGTTGATGCCATGGTGGAGGAGTATGACCCCATAATGAAGAACAATGTATGGGAGGTGGTGCCAAGACTAGAGAACATGTCATTGGTTGGTTCCAAATGGATTTACAAAGTAAAGCATGCAACTAATGGGAGTATCGAGAAGCATAAGACCAGATTGTGGTCAAAAGATTCTCTCAAGTAGAGGGAGTGGACTATGAGGAAACATTTGCCCCAGTGGCAAGATAATCCTTGATCAGAATCATTCTAGCATTAGTTGCATAGATGGGGTGGAAGATCCACCAGATGGTGTGAAGTCTGCCTTCCTCAATGGTGTTTTGAGGAAGAAATTTACATAGAGAAGATAGAGGAATTCAAGACTTATGATAGGAAGACACATGTGTGTAGACTCAAGAGAGCCCTGTATGGTTTCAAACATGCACACTAAGCATGGCACACTCGAATTGACACATATATCATAGTATTAGGCTTCACCAAAAGTGAAGTTGATGCCAATTTCTATCACATTGTGGTAGATGGCAAGTTTCTTATCGTGGTACTTTCAGGGGATGAGTAGTTGATCCACTCTTGCAAGAAGGACCTGGCAAGAGAATTCAAGATGAAAGACATGGGATTGATGCATTACTTCCTTGGGATGGAAGTATGGAAGGGTGATGGTGAGATGTTTATGAGTCATGGGAAGTATTCATCAGAAATACTTTAGATATTTTACATGGAGAATTGCAAGCTTATGGACACTCCTCTAGCTACAAAATGGAGAAAGGAGCATCCTACTTAATGAGAGGCAGTAGATGTTACCATCTATAAGTTGCTTGCAAGATCCTTGATGTATCTAGTGAACACAAGGCACGAAATATCCTATGCATTTAATTAGTTAAGTCAAGCCATGGTGAGGCCTACCAAGCTGTATTGGAAGGCAACAAATCATGTGTTAAGATACCTCAATTGCACAACCAAGTATGGGTTATGGTACAAGAGGACAAAGGGAGTGAAGCTACAAGGCTCCACTAATGCATATATGGTAGGGAGTCCATTAGATAGGAAAAGTACTTCAGATGATATCTTCAATGTTGGGTTTGCAACTATTTCCTAGTATAACAAGAAACAAAGGTTTGTGGCACTCATCTCAGCAGAGGCTAGATACATGGTTGCAAGTAAAGAAACATGTGAAGCCATATGGATGAGGAAAACACTTGTGGATCTTTTCAGTTAGGAGATGGATCCGACGGTGATTTATTGTGATAATTAGAGTTTATTAAACTCTTTGAGAATGCATTATTTCATGATAGGTCCAAGCACATTGATATCATGTACCATCACTTGCGAAATTGTGTGCAAAGGATAATTATGATGCTACGTAAATTCCAACTGAGGAGAAAGATGTAGATATCTTGACAAAGGCATTGTAAAGAGGAAAATCCGAATCCCACATGTGTAGGAAAGGGGTGATGCAAAATCCCTTTCTTGCTAAGAGGGAGTGTTAGAAATTGTAGCAAGAAAGGCTCAATTTGACTTGCACCTTAGTCAATTTGAGTAATTCAATTTTCTAGATTAGAAGGATGACTTGGATTGTAGTTAGCTAAAGTGACATGGACTTGTCTAATAGGTAATTCAATAAATTTGAGTTATAAGCTTGGAGTAGAGTTGTGCATGTAGTGGAAATTTTTTAGCAATCTAGTTCAATTATTTTCAATTGAACTTAGTTAACTGATCTCAAGTAATTGAATTTAGTCAATTGAATAGTATAACTATTGTTAACTCAATGATCTCTTAAGTAAACTACTAAATAAGATAAAAATAGCCAGACATGCATGGAATACAAATTGCCTAGCTGGAGTGGAGGAAAAGGAACATTGTAATTATCAATTTTATTCTAGTTGAGTGTATAGACTTGGAAATGATGTAGGTGATCAATTCCTTGGGATTTGCGCAAGGAAATAATGAATTTTCCTATTATTTAGGAGCTCATTTTCTCTAGAATTCCACAAGGAAATAAGAGGAATTTGGGGCCTTGAACTGGCTAAGTGGTGGCCAAAGAAGGAGAGTTAGCAGGAGAATAGGTTTACAATGCAAGTTGTGCTTCAAAGTTGAAGAAAGACACTTTAATAATTTCTTATTCTCATTTGATTAATGGAAAGTAGCAGAGGGGTTTTTCCCAGTTGGGTTCCCCTGTAAAATCATTGTGTTCTTATGGTTTTGATGGTTGCATGTTATTGCATGTATTTATAAATTATGATTTCCATTTTGAAAAATAGTAGAGGAAATTTGTAATCTCTTGTTTTCAGTTCGAATTCATCAATATTAGCAAATTTCTACAATTTCTACAAGGACTAGAGGATTTGGTGACACTAATAATAATTCTGGAAAGGATATAGTAGACACGTGTGCTATACAGTTTTAAAAGTAATTTATTGATTTGACGATATATCCCAAGAAATTAAACATGACCATTAAGTATATGGGTGGTATTCATAGTGACACAAGCATGTAGGTTATGAGTCTAAGTTTGTGTTTAATATGTTAGGGCCTAGATCTACCTCAGGCTGAAGGAAGGAAGGTCTAGGGTAACATCAAATCACACTTATCCTAGTAGCTAGCCCTACCAGGTCGGGAGAGGGCTCTCTCCTTGTCAATCTCAATTAGGATATTGGCAATTAGGGTTTGAGATGACTGAATTTAATGTAGATTTTAGGCTAGGTATAGTAGCTCAGGGTTTCTGGTTTGATTTTTAGGTTTTGTTTGCTGGATCAATTGGAGAAGGCAGCTGGGTTTGGATAATCAACTCAGGGATACAGTAATGTTTTGTGGGGCGAGGTAGACAAGGCTTTATGTACTAGAATGGATTAAGATGGTAGATTAAGACAACTGAGGAGTTGAGGAGGGCATAAAGAAACTACGAATCCTCTTCAAACAGTTGAAAACATTGCAAACCAAATGCATTCCCAAGACAAAGCACAACAATGTATTTTGTCCATTCACCTTGATTCATTAAGTTTCAGAAGAGAAAGATGGATTTGGATACATATAAAACATAACAAAAACTCATTACAAAGAAGAAACAATACATAAACTCACTGTCACAAGAATCCCACAAAAATAGCTATGAAACCTGGTTTTATTCCTTGCCACACTGCTGATACAAATGTTCAATGAGTGCCACCACTTCCGCCAAAGTCCAACCTTTACAAATGACTAAGAAATTACATAATATAGGCAAGGAAACCACTCATGCTAGCTACTAGGGTAGAATCCATGAGAAAAGGGGTGGTTTCAACCATATCTAAACTAGGAACACAAAAGTAGGCAGTGGAACAACTTGCCTCTAAAACTTAGGAAACCAATTCATTATAGTTCAAAACCACTTGGAACTTGATGCATCTACCTTATGAGGTGATTTTCATCAATACTTATATTAAATACATGCATACATTTACCACGAAAATAAGAAAAGTCAATCATTGAAGAAACTTGGCGAAATTTTGAGTTTTAGGCAAAATTGACAAAAAATTTCCTGATGCGCAGCACCCTGAACCTGATGCACAATGCCGCTTCAAGACTACTTTTGGAGGCCTTCCACTCATCCAAATCAGGCCCAAGATAGCTTGTTGGAAAGCCCTGCCTGTCTAGTTTTTAGAACACTTTGAATTTTCTTATTTGTAGGTCATTTCCCCCCTCAAAAGTGGATTCTCCCAATACTAATTCCTGTGTGTCCAAAAAGTGGTAGAGAAGGCACTTTTTGAGTGTTTTTTGTCCTTTTGGTGGCCAAGATCTCCTCCAAATTTGATGAAATTTTTTGGGTTTGGTTTTTTTTTTTTCATGCTGAATCCAAAACTATAATCCATTTGGAAAAAGAGTGAGCCAATCCAATGCAAAGCGCCGGTGGCACTGCGCATCAACTGCAATTTCCTGTGTTGCAAAATTTGATGCGTAGCGCCACTGATTTGATGCACAATACCCTTTTGAAGACCAATTTTGGAGGCCTTACCAGTGTCCAAATTGGGTGCAGGATAGCGCGTTTTAAATATTATTGAGTATACTTTCCAAAACATCTTGAATTTTTCAATTTGGAGTTTATTTTCCCTGTCAAAAGTCAAATCTCCCAAGACTGGTAAAAATGTACAAAATGAGGCTGCCTAAATGCATAGTGCTGTTATAGTCATCTTTTGAAGGTCTTTCTCAACTCCAAATTGAGCTCATGATATCTCATTGGAAATATCTTTGTGTCTAGTTATCATTTCATCATCAAGCAAGTCATTTAGCCAACCAAGCTAGGCGAAATCGTGTTTTTCCCAAGGCCCCTCCAGAGGTGTGGCAACCCTCCTAAGGCAACTTTATTTTTGACATTTATCTAAAACCATGACACCTGTGTAAAGAGTGAAGGATTTTTTCTTCCTTGGCCTATTAGGGACAAAAACCTCTCTCACTTTTTCTAAATTCATTTTTTCTTGCTCAGAAACATCATTTTAGTAAAACTTATCCCGATGTGTGGAACAGGGGATTTGTGGAAATGAAGGGAAACAAAGGGGATAAGGGGCTTCTAAATTCTTGAAAAATTTTTAGGAAGTAGGAAGGGATGTTAGGAATCAAGGGAAAGTGGAATTTAAAATATTGAGTGAGGGGAAGGGGTCCAAAAGCTCAAAACACAGGCCTAGCCTAGAAAATTGTCAAATTGTAGCAATAAACTAGGGTTTGTGGGAAAATGATGAATTTGAGGGATATTAGTGATGGGAAGTGCTTAAGAAGGCACATTAAGGATAGGGGAAGGTGAATGAGCATCATGATACAAGTTTTGTTGATGATTTGACCATCCAATAAAAATTACCTTCAAAACCCTAGGAGAGGGAAATGAGACTTACCCAAGTACAACTGAAGCACGAACAAGGTGTAAAATGACCCATTGGAACCTGAAATGATGATGAAAACTATTTGAATGATGGTACACTAAGCTAAATTCTGACATGGACCAATACTTGGAAGACTTTGGAAGGAGTGAAAACAACCCTAGACCTAATACCTAGTAACCAAATTTTACTTGAAGACTCACTGAAATGATAAAATTTGACTTTGACACCTTGAGAACACTTCGTAAGAGAATATTTGATCACTAATGGAAGGCTTCAAAGGCTAACACTAACATTGGCTCCGTTGGGGATGGTAGCTCCTTGGAGGTGCTAAGAACACTGTAGACCAAGTAGCCTTATCCATTAGGCAAGGAGTCAAAAACACAAACTGAAATGGATGACTGAAAACTAATGACTCAAAGACACAAATTGACTTGAAAATGACTCAATACTAAAACACAACCGAAAAACTAGAAAATATGCTCAAAATGGAGCTTATTCAATAAAACCTACTCTAACTGTTCCATTCATCACCTGATCATGTGAAATGAAACAACTAATGCAACCAAGTAAGCATTCTAGCTGTTGTTTGAATTCTTCGCAAGCACTTTCTTATGAACAACAAGAGAGAACTACTGAAAGGCAACTTCCATGAAAACTTGTAAACAGATCCATTGAATAATATGGATTCTCTATCCAACTACAAAAATACTGCATAAGGATCTTGAAATTCATGTGCACTAGGACTTAGCTCATCCGATGGATTACTTTTCTCCTCCTCATACCATGAATTCAAACTTTTGTCTAAGCTTTGTGATGAGACTCCTTCTGAAAATGACAAAGAAACCGGCTGCCAGATCAAGTTTGTATCTATACTTGTTTCAATATCATAGTTAGCTAGTGGAGAAGGACTTTGACTGTAGACATCATCCAACACATCAGCAATTGGATCGTGAAAAACTTGAAAATACTATTGCACCCATTTTTGATTTGTTCCAATGAGATGGCAGGATTTTTTATAGGCTGATCATCCTTTATTGAAGATATACTATGCAAATTTCCCTTCAAAAACTAAAATGATTCGAAACAGAATGGTACAGAATCATCTTGCATCATTTTATCATATGTTCCAGCTCCCAAGTCTTCATCTGCAACTTGATAATCAATAGAATTCGACGGCTACAAATCTAGATACAAGAAGTCTTGAACAAGGATCTCATTGCCCTCTAGATGGTCCAGATCAAAACTTATCGACGATTGATTTCTGATTGAATGAAAGTTGTCTCTGATAATTTGAAATGAAGCAAAACAAAAAGGCAAAGATACTTCACTTACTTCAAAATTTGCTACACTTTCCTCGTCACTTCCATAGCTGATATACATCGGCTGATCACTGTATTCAAGCTGCTTAAAGTGGACTTCCTCCTTCCACAAACCAGCTGCTGATTTATATGTAAAACTAGCTTCTGTTTGGAGGACATACTCATCATCATACTGATCGAACTAAGGAAAACCATCAGTAAAAAACACATCATCAAGCATACATGTCATATCAATATATCTCTCTTCTCCAAAATGGTCTATAAAACAATCATTATTAGATCTATGACAACTGGGATAAGAAAGAAAATGTATTGGATTAGCCACTTGTTTCTCTTCAATCAACGAGCCATGGTCTTGAATGTTATACTCATTCCTTGTGGTGATCCTTTGCATCATCTCTTCCACTACACTTACCAAAATGTTGAGCTTTACCACTAAAGATGTCGATTCCTTTGGATCTATGTTCTTCATCTCTTCTTCCTTCAACTTTGCCCTTCTGATCAACAAATTAGTCTCTACATCTACTGCACTGTTTTGCATCTCTTCAAATGTTGCAAGGTTCCTTTCTCTCAGCTGAAACTCCATTTCCGGATCAAAGGCATCTGGGTAGTGTAAGAGAGCGGATCCAGGAGGAGGTCTTATATTAACCAGCATTGAAAAGTAGACTTGGTTAAATCTGGTAGAAAATTGTTGTATTGTCTCCCTTGGCAGTCTTTTCAGCTGGTTATACTCTTCTATAATCAAGAAAGGGTTTTGTCTGATCATCCACTTGTCGAGGAAAACTTTGACGAACTGCTGGAAATCTAAGATGCTTGCATCAGGCAAGGTTTTGAACCAACTCTTGACTTTGCCTTGCAAAGAAAGAGAAAAAATCCTAATACTGACATCCTCTTCATCAACATCAAGAAGGTCAAGAAAAGACTCAAAATTCAATACATGTCTCTCAGCAGTGATGTTGTCACATTCACCATCAAATCTTGGTAGATATAGGTCATGATTTTTAGGGAAAGCATGGGATATAGGAGGTATAATTAGAGGCTTGTATCTATCTGGAATTTTACAAGGTATAGGAATATGTATAGAAGGTGTAGAATCAGTCTTTGTCTCTTGAGGCTCATTAGTTTGAAGACGATCATCATAAAATTCAGAAGAAGGGTCTTGATCAAGATCAAAGGCATGCACATATTTTGTATCCACAATATTCAAAGGGAAAGAATCAAATGCAGATCTAGGATCTTTCCTCGAATACAATATACTTTGTAAAGCCTTCTTGACATTCTTGGGAAAAGAGAAGAAATAACTTATAATGAAGAACATAATGTCTTGGATGAAATTCCAATTTGAATACCTGATATTTCCATATTGTCTTTTCATGTTTCTGCTGGTCAGGTTCATCCTCCAGTGGAGTCCTTGGATCTGATCTCCAAACTGATTTGGAGTCGCCAGGTGAATGATTTCAGCCTTTCTATTTCTGATCGTTGTCCACCATAAACAATCAGATCTCAACTTGATACGTTTTGTTGAGGAACATAAAACTATGTTCCCTAGTATGGTCGCCACTATGTTAGGGTCTGGATCTACCACCGGCTGAAGGAAGGTAGGTCTAGGGTAACATAAAACCACGATTCACCTGGTAGCTAGCCCTACCATGTCGGGAGAGGGCTCTCTCCTTTTCATTCTCAATTAGGATATTGGCAATTAGGGTTTGATATGACTGAATTTAATGTAGATTTTAGGCTAGGTATAGTAGCTCAGGGTTTCTGGTTTGATTTTTAGGTTTCGTTTGCTAGATCAATTGGAGAAGGAAGATGGGTCTAGGTAATCAACTCAGGGATAGAGTCATATTTTGTGGGGCGAGGTAGACAAGGGTTTACGTACTAGAAATGGATTAAGATGGTATATTAAGACAATTGAGGAGTTGAGGAGGGCATAAAGGAACTATGAATCCTCTTCAAACAGTTGAAAACATTGAAAACCAAATGCATTCCCAAGATAAAGCACAACAATGCATTTTGTCCATTCACCTTGATTCATTAAGTTTTAGAAGATAAATATGGATTTGGATACATATAAACATAAGAAAAACTCATTACAAAGAAGAAAAAATGCATAAACTCACTGTCACAAGAATCCCACAAAAATAACTGTAAAACTTAGTTTTTTCCTTGCCAAACTGCTGATACAAATGTTCAATGAGTGCCACCACTCCCACCAAAGTCCAACCTTTACAAATGACTAAGAAATTAAATAATATAGGCAAGGAAGCCACTCATGCTAGCTATCAGGGTCGAATCCATGAGAAAAGGGGTGGTTTCAACCATATCTAAACTAGGAACACAAAAGTAGGCAGTGGAACAACTTGCCTCTAAAACTTAGGAAACCAATTCATTATAGTTCAAAACCACTTGGAACTTGCTGTATCTACATTATGAGGTGATTTTCATCAATACTTACATTAAATACATGCATACATTTACCAAGAAAAGAAGAAAAGTCAATCATTGAAGAAACTGGGCGAAATTGACAAAAAATTTCCTGATGCGTAGCGCTGCTTCAAGGCTACTTTTGGAGGCCTTCCACTCATCCACATTAGGCCCAAGATAGCTTGTTAGAAAGTGCTGCCCGTATAGTTTCTGGAACATTTTTCATTTTCTAATTTGGAGATCATTTGTCCCCTCAAAAGTGGATTCTCCCAAGATTGGTTCCTGTGTGTCCAAAAAGTGGTAGAGATGGCACTTTTTGAGTGTTTTTTGTCCTTTTGGTGGCCAAGATATCTTCCAAATTTGATGAAATTTTATGGGTTTGGTTTTTTTTTTCATGCTGAATCCACAAATATAAGCCATTTTGCAAAAGTGTGAGCCAATCCAATGCGCAGCGCCGGTGGCACTGTGCATCAGCTGAAATTTCCTATGTTGCAAAATTTGATGTGTAGCGCCACTGATTTGATACACAACGCCCTTTTGCAGACTGATTTTGGAGGCCTTCCCGTTGTCCACATTGGGTACAGGATAGCGCGTTGGAAAGAGTATTGAGTCTACTTTCCACAAAATCTTTAATTTTGCAATTTGGAGTTCATTTGCCTTGTCAAAAGTCAAATCTCCCAAGATTGGTAAAAATGTGCAAAATGAGGCTGCCTAAATGCATAGTGTTGTTGCAATCAACTTTGGAAGGTATTCATCAATTCCAAATTGATCTTATGATAGCGCATTGGAAAGATCTTTGTGTCTAGTTATCATTTAACTCATCAAGCAAGTCATTTGGCCAACCAAACTAGGAGAAATCTTGATTTTCCTAAGGCCACTCCAGAGGTGCAGGAACTCTCCTGAGGCAAATTTATTTTTAACATTTCTCTAAAACCATGACACTTGTGTAAAATGTGAAGGAGATTTTTCTTTCTTGGCCTATTATGGAAAAAATATCTCTCACTTTTTCCAAATTCATTTCTTCTTTCTCCGAAACATCATTTGAGTGAAACCTATCCCAATGTGTGGAACATGGGATTTGTGGAAATGAAGGGAAACGAAGGGGATAAGGGGCTTCTAAATTCTTGAGAAAATTTGAGAAAGTAGGGAGGGATGTTAGGAACCATGGGAAAGTGGAATTTCAAAGATTGAGTGAGGGGAACGGGTCCAAAAGGTCAAAACACAGGCCTAGCCTAGAAAATTGTCAAATTGTAGCAATAAACTAGGGTTTGTGGGAAAATGATGAATTTGAGGGATACTAGTGATGGGAAGTGCTTAATAAGGTACATTAAGGATAGGGGAACATGAATGAGCATTAGAATACAAGTTTTTTTGATGATTTGACCATCCAATAAAAATTACCTTCAAAACTCTAGGAGAGGGAAATGAGGCTTACCCAAGTACAACTTAAGCATGAACAAGGTGTAAAATGACCCATTGGAACCTGAAATAATGATGAAAAATCTTTGAATGATGGTACACTAAGCTGAATGGTGTCATAACTGCATGGTTATTCATATATATGGAGATTCGAAGATCATTATAGATTGGTTCAATAATATCACTACATGCCACACTCACACACTCATCAATATATTGGATGATATAAACAATATGAAGGCACTTTTTAATGATATCACTTGCAAAAATATCTACAGGGAATATAACAGCAGTGCCGACGAACTATCCAAGGTGGCCACGTCACTTCCACGAGGAGAGTGGCTGATCCAGGAGCATCGAGGGTCAAATTCTTTCCAATATTACCATCGACCATACATAGACCCTCACTACCACAGGGCAGATAGCCCATGAACTGAACAACAATTTTTTTTTTGACAGTCATTGTATAGTTTTTTGTGTATACACTTCTGGACAAGAAAGAATCATGAATGGCCCTGTGTGGCAAATATGTATATATCAATAGAATAGAACTTATATGAACATCCTGCGTGATGTTTCTGGTAAATACACTAATGTTTTTTGAGCACCTGCTGAGCCTTACAGGCTGACAGACTATAGCATATGCACCCATGTGCATCTATAGCATGTAATTTTTCAAGATAAATGAAAGATTATGATTTTTCCAAGGGAAGAAACTAAGCTGAATGGTGACATGGACCAATAGTTGGAAGACTTTGGAAGTAGTGAAAACAACCCTAGACCTAATACCTAGTAACCAAATTTTACTTGAAGACTCACTGAAATGACAAAATTTGACTTTGACACCCTAAGACCCCTTTGTAAGAGAATATTTGATCATTGATGGAAGGCTTCAAAGGCTGACACTAACATAATAAATCCTATGTGTATATGAGGAATGCCATCTTCACAAAAAGGGGAAACCTATATTTCTTGATCAGGGATGGTAAATATTTGATTAGAAATGGAAATAAAGGGAAGTTTAATATCACTCTATTGAGTGCAAACGAAGCTAAGAAATTGATCAAATCAAGCAACAAATATATAGTTCTCTTGTGATAAAACCCTAAAGACACTCTGTCAATGAGTGTGAAGGAATCCTTGGGAGGATGCACAAAATAAATAAGTGTTAGGTGAAATATATTTTACAGGCCTACAAAGAAGTTTTCCAAGAGCCAAAATATATGCCACCCAAGCAGTAAGTGAAGCATGTGATACATTTACTCTCAGATTATTCTCTACCAAACATATAATTGTTCAAAGAATCAATATTGGAGTTATATGAAGTGAAGAAGATGTTGCAGGAGTTGTTGGAGTAGCAAGTCATATGGATACATACCTCATCTTGTGGTACCCTTGTTATTTTAATAACAAAGAAGAACTAGACTTCAAGAATGTATATTTACTATATACCTTTAAGCAAGATCACCCTCAAGAACAAGTACCCTTTGTTGTAGATCAATGTTTTTTTAGATTGGTTGCACCATGAATGGTACTTCACCAAGACAGATTTGAAATTGGGATACATTAAGTGTAAATCAAGGAAGAAAATATATGGAAAACCAAATTCAAGACTAAGTAAGGTTTTCATGAATGATTAGTAATTCCTTTTTGTTGTTAGTAATGCACCAACTACTTTTATGCATTTAATGAATGATTTGTTCCACCCATTCATAGATTCATTTTCCTAATATATCTAAATATCATATTGGTCTTTATTTAAGGGCCAAATTGTACATATGAAACAAGTGTTGATGACATTAAGGAAATATTTGATGCTAGCAAACATAAAGAAATTATTCTTCGGTATTCTTGAAGTATGTGATTTTTTGAGGTGATTTGAATATAGATATTGTAAAGATATAAGCCATCCTTATATGTTGCATTCCTACTAATGTCACAAAATTAGGAGTTTTATGGAAGCTACCTAATATTTAATAAAGTTCATGACATTATTTTCAACTTTGGCAACTTTGCTTCCTACCATGATAACATCCATTGGTAAGAGTTTCTTATGGGGTAAGAATTGACAAAAAAAATGTGAATAATTAAAAGGTATAATGTGAAGTCTTGATGATGGTTCCCGGTTGGGATTTGAAACGTTGACGGAAAATGGTTTTTACTGTGGATTCTCTAGTAACTAAGTCAAGAGATATAAATCACAGATGTCTTAAATCTGGGAACAAAATACTAGTCCACCCCTACTTCTAACACTACATAAATTGTAGAATTCATTTGAGGTAGACATTGTTTCTAGTGGGTATGTTACATGTGCAATATTATTGCAGGGGGGGGGGGGGGGGGGGGGGGGGGGGGGGGGGGTGGTGGGAATTGGTTTGATATCATTTAGAGCTATCGATGAAGCATGTATGAACTGCCATACACATGAAAATGAGTTCTATATCTTGTTGTAGATAATGAAGAAGTGGAAGTACTATTTATTGGTTAAGGAGACCACTATCGATAGTAATATCTAATGTTTGTCACATGTATATTGAGATTAAGATCCACCAAGAAAGCCACTTTAAATGAATCAGATTTAAAAAAAATCATCTAGTAATTAATATAATAATTGCACTACCAATAAAGTTATCAAGATTGTAAATGCAAAAAAAACTTACAATTCCAAGAGCCATTCAATTAAGGACACAAAGAGGAAAACATATAAGATGAGGACTTAAGAGGGTGTATTAGTAGTGGTAAGGCCAACATGAAAAGTAGGCATAGGTTACCATCTACAAGATGGAATAATTATAGGATTGGGAAGCTTTGTGTACCAAAGGAAGAAATCCCACTAAAATAATGAGGGAAGCCCATATCTCCAAGGATTTTGGCTATTTTGTGCTGTGAAGACTATTTCTAACATGTAGAGATATGTTTACTGGAATAATGGTTGATAAGAAATAGTTATATTTATCATAGGTTGTATTTTATCTTATACCAACATGATTATTAATAGGTATAAATGACTATACAATCCACTTACAATGCTTACAAGGCCATAGGAAAGCATACCCATGGAATTTGTTGTGGATTTGTTAAGAAAAAAGAAGGGCATGAGTACTTTTATATGGTAGCATATACATTCAATGTGTTTTGATGGCTCATATGAAGATCACCGATGGAATAGAAGTTGCAAGATTATTCTTTTGAAATGATATAGGTGTAGCTTGAGATTTCAAGGAGCATTAGTTTTGATGGAGATACTAGAATTCTCAACACATTTTGGACTTTAAGAGAATTAGCTACTAAATGACGAGATTCACTACCTTTCACACATAGACTAATGGAGATACATTTTCTTTCACACAAATTGATGGACATACATAGGTGGTCAATATGACCTCGATGAATATTCCGAGAACATATAATTAGAAGAATCAAAGGATCTAGGATGAAATTTGGTTTACATGCAACATTCTTATAACATGGATGTCCACCCTTCCACTAGTACATGTCCCATTTTGAAATATATTTTGGGTATTTTCTACCATCATATTAGAGATATACCTACAATTTCAAGAGAATATGAAGAAATCTCAAGTGATTTATATGGCTACGGATGATTAACACAAGGTTGAAAAAACCTTCAAATTGTAGGAGATGAAGTTTGGTTGCACCTTAATAGGTTATAGGGAATAAAATCAAATCCATGTCATATGGACCTCTCAAAATATTGGAGAAAATAGAAAAATATTCTTATAAACTTAGTGTTCCATCTTATATGCACATTTGCTTACTAGTGAATGTAGAGAACTTGAAGCATTATGAGCTATCCATGCTTGATGAGAACGAATAAGGCAATGAGGAAAACCAAATCCATAAATTATGGGCCTTTCAAAATATTGGAGAAGGTAGAAAAATTGGTCCACTATATGCACATTTACTCAATAGTAATTTTAGAGAACTTGAAACCTATGATCCATCCCATGCTTGATGAGGATGAATAAAGAAGATCTTACCTTTCATATGATATTTGGTGCCAAATGCACAAGAAAAGTTACCATAGAGCATAGTTCCATAGAAGAAACATGGAAGAATATACAAATTGTTGTAAGAGGTTAAAAATAACTTTGGTAGGTGGGATTGAAGGATTAAATATAAGCTAAGGCCAAAAGGTACTCCAAGGAGAAAGTCAATGATTTTTTTCCTCATATTCTTTAAAACTAAACATTTTGGAGACCAAATCCTCCCATAATGGGGAGGGATGGTCTAAAATGGACCTACATAGCTACCATATAACCTTGTTGATGCTATAGAGTTAGGAATATAGATTTTGGGACCTAGAAGGGCCTACTTGAGGAAGATTCTAAAAACCACACTAATGGACCTCAACTAAAAGTCCTTTAAGTTAGGGTAAAATAAGCGTATTTTGGGGTCTTAGAAATTTTAAAGGACATGAATATTAGAGTCTATATTTACATTATATATCTTGATAGCTTTCCAATAGTAGTTCATTTTCATTAAATAAAGTCTACGTGTGGAAGTTATTCCCCTAACAACGAAATTATCTAATTATTCCCCACAAGTCCCAGTAGAAACCATTTTAACTCACCATACTTCAAACATTTGGAGTTAGAAACATATGTGAATCCACTAGAGACTCGTATAAACATCATAAATATTCCAAGAGTGCTTCACAAGTATAACGTCAACCATAAATTCAGATTTCAAAAACCTAGCATGAGGGAAAATGGTTCACTTTCTTTACCTACACTGTGATCCATAGTATGAGGAGGAGTATGGAGAGTTGGGGGTGTGGGGAGGGGTGGAAGGAAGAGAAAGGAGGAAAGGGAGAGGGATAGCGGGAGAGAAAGTGGGGTTGGGAGGAAATACATTATTTTTCTCGTTGGTTTTCATATATGGGGATGGGTGAGAGAGAGAGAATATGTTGGTTTTAAGATATTAGGTTTCTATGGTAAATATTTATGTTCAGATATGTGTATATTTTCCATTAAAAATCTACTTTCATGTCATAGTAGTAAAATAATTTAGTTTCTTTGTTGTTTTCAATTAGATCACCCTAAGAATTTTGACAAATATGTATTCAAGCCTTACTTTCCCTATAGTAACCATAGTTGTAGTTTTATTTTGGTGAGTAAACCATTAGGATATCTGAGATACTTTATGGGTCACCTAGCATTGTTACTCAAGCTAATACTACTCACTCCACAATTCATGTGCCCTCCATATACATTATAAAGCCATCACACCAAGGAAAACTCAATAAAATATATCTGTCCTACATTAACGTTGTACGTCTCCAAATATGAAAAATCCAACCAATCCATGGAGAAGACTTCAAACCTAGAAATGATGTTGCCCAACATTGCTTAACATCCTCTACAAAGGTCATGCATAGGCCACTCTTGGAATGGGCACACAACCATATCACCCATTGTTTATTCACTCATCTTGCCAATATAATGACGATTCTTAATTGATCTTGTTGCACCAAACAAGTATATGTGTCTTCTTCATCATTTTATTTAAAATATACATATATAAGCATTTTTTTGCCTTGTTATATTAAATCCTCAACTTTATTTAAAAATTCCTTATAAATATTACTTACTATATATCTATATATTCATCCTAAAATATTATCAATTATTTCCATCAATATATTATAATTTTATTATTTATTATTATTTTTTTTTCCATTTTTTAAAAATTAATAAACATAAAAAATATTAAAATCCCATACTCATTATATTTTCATCATCATTAATTTCTTACGTTTTCACACTTTTTGCCTTTTTTCATAATCAAACTTACATATTTCATTTTTCTTAAATTCTTTTTATGTTATTATACATTTTACCTATTTCATAAATTCCCCATATCATATTACTGGACCTACAAATATTTGCATATATCTTTTTTTTTTTTAAATTAAACCTTTGGATGGGAACCATGTTATCATATATTTTATTTTTTCATAAATTTCTCCAATATCACACCAATAGACTTGCAAACTTACATATTTCCTTTTTCTTAAATTCTCTTTTAGTTAAACCTTTAAATGGAACTTGAAGTGGTATTTTGATCTTTTCTTTATTATCCTTTATAATTTATATCCAATAAATTTTGGTTTTATTACATTCTATTATAATAATATCCAATAAAATAACTCTATAATATTCTCGTTTTTTATGTTTTATGATTTATCCTTTATCATGTTTATGGATTTACTTTAACATGTGGCCATCTCTCTCGGAACCTAGAATAGCTTCCAAGATCCATTAATTTACCATGTTGTGTATTATCCCAGCAAATAAAGGATAATTTCTTCCCTATGTTGTGTATGCCTTTGTATGAAAGGCAAATTTTGGATGTAAACTTTTGAAATGTTTTAAATCGGTGATGCCACTTCAAAGGTATATTCTTGAGGCTATAATGGCCGTGATCTATATTTTTGATCTATATTTTTTCTAGTGTTGTGTTAGATATAGTTTATATCTGGAAAAATGCATTATTTATCATTATTATTATAATAGACTAAATATATATTTAACCTGATATTATAAGTACATAATAAATGTTTGTACATTATTATATTAGTGGTAATATATCTTAGGTTTATTTCATGAAATTATTATTCATAAGGGAAAATTTTATATACCATATATTGAATATATTCATATTAATTATAATGAATATATTATATGAGATATAATTTCCAAGTATATAAATGGACTTTGGTAGTAAACCATGTTTTTGAGGAAAATGCATGACTTGTAATTATTACAACATTCATATCAATTATAATATATGACTAAATTGAATAATAGTTGTTTATACGTTATTGTATGAGTGGTAATATATCCTAGATATTATAAAACAAGTACGGTCTCTCATATTGTTTTCCTAATACTTTAAATTGTCCAACGAAGATTTGATCTTTTGCCTCTCTATTTAGCCTATCCTTCCCAAATTTAAGGGAAGATTCCACCCATTTTATACTTTGTATTGTAAAGACGAGGATGTAGAATCTCCCCTATCAAAGTCTTACCTTTGAAACTAACTTAGATCACCTTACTTCAATTTTGTTCTATAACTATACTAAATTGGACTATTTAAATCATATTCATCCTTAAAGTGAATAGGACTTGGTGATTCATTGCTTACATTATGGTCGTAGTGGATAGGTTATATTGTTGATGTATACTCACAAATAATCATCTAGCCATATCTTGGATTTGTTTTTACCAATGCACATCTTTGTTGAATATCTTTAAAATAACTTCTAAATGAAACCTAACTAGGAAGTTAATGCTCATCCTTGCATCTAAAAGGCCCATTTTAGAATGGCGATGTTTTATATCAAACTTTTCCATGTATTAATCCAAGCTCCCAAATCAATCTATTATATTGAGATTTTAATCATTATGAGATAAATTGAAAAATCTCTCAAAACAATGTTGAAATAATCTTGGGTATAAATTTGATGATAAGGTGTTATGTTGTGTACATTAGGTTTCCTATACCAGCCCCACCATAAGAAAAATTCCCCTTTTGTAGGTTAAGATTCCCTACTCACTTTTCATCACCGTTTTTACTCGAAGTATACATCTTCTCCACATACCTTCTATCTTTAAAAACATGAAGGAAACACTTAAATGAACAAAACCATTACTTGTTATGCATCAAACTACATGATGGTTGGTTCTTCATTTTTTATTTGAATTGAAGTGGAAATGGGAAACCTACAAGTATTCCACATATAATCTACATTCTTCAAGAATCTCATGTATTCATTTCCAGTTGTTAGAGCTCTTTTGGGTTCTAATAAAGAGAAATTATTCTCCTTGGGACCAACTATAATGGGTTTGGATTATCCATTATCTTGATTATGACACTCCAATAAAGTATCCTATTTTTCTTGATAACATTGTGACCTTACCAGTTGGATTTTACCACAAACTTCTTATACCACATAGGATATGCCTTAACTAATAAACCAATTATAAAAAGCATGAAATATATTAAGATTAAACATCAAAACCACATGATAGGGACCCATAGAAACTCCAAGCGGTCAGAGATCAAGACCGCATGAAGACTCCATCTGATTCACAACCCTTTGGAGGGTAGGTATGAAAAATAAATCACATATTTCATGAAGTTGAAATTCACCTCTTAATGTAGTATGAAGGAAAACTTATCATTTTCATATCATTATGTCTTCAATGACATGTATGGTCACAACACTAAAAGTAAGTCCATGTGTTTTCGCTCCCTTTCGCAAGATAGGAAAGATGTCGTATTTTTTCATGTTGGCTATCACACTTTTTGCATAAGCTCATTCTGGTGGTTTCAAGGGCTCATATTTGTGTTTATGAGTTTTCCTAACCATATGAACATCTGTCACAGTCATTCACAAAGTTGTGAGCACTTTCGCACAAGTGTCGTCACGGTCGTCATAAAGTCTATATTCGGTGTTGCACTTGTCGTAGTTGGTCATGAAGCAGTCACACACAAGCAAAAGTGTTGTTCATGTGTCATGGGTGGTTAATTTTGTTGATTCGTCAAGTATTATAAGTGTTAGGACATAGTTGAAGCTTCATCACTTCACTTGTCATTCTCACTACTCTAACACTTTGCCTTTTCTGAAAAAGCTCCATGACCCCTGAACTTGACTTCACCTAGCTTACCTGGACTATGCATTGTGCATTTCCAATTAGTAGGCTATGAACTTGGCCATTGGATCTACACAATGCATAGTCCCTTTCCCCCAGGACTGCTGCATTGCGTAATTATTGAGTTGAAGACCAGCCTTACCTTCCTGAATTGTGCAATCTAACCAGTCAACCTTCCCTTCCAAAACTACATAAAAGCTTACTTCAGTGGTCCTCCCATCATATTGACCCTATGTCTCCCAGAAATGTGTAGAAGTCAGTCAATATTCCTCTATAGAAAGCGCATAAATATTCCATAGTGGTCCCTCCTTCATCTAGACTCACTGTCTCTCAAAACTACGTAGAGACTGTCCCTCAACCAAGTCTAAGCTGCACATTGTGGAGTTCTAGGCCTCAATTAGGAATGCACAATGCACAGTCACTGAGCCCCTCTCTCTGACCTGCAACTCAATTTCGTTTTAGTATTTGAAGCTGAATGCACCATCTTAGAATAGGAGGTTTTCGGGTTGATTTCGTCTCATCACGACTGAATTGTAGATACAAGAACCTGACAGGATGATGAAGAAGGAGATGAAGGAGGAAGACATGTAAATGATATTCTTGTAGTTAAGCATGCAAGATGATTTATCAAAGAAAAACAAGGGGACATCAACTCATGACCACAACCCAAGGTTTGAGATCACTGAAGATTCATGTCACCAAGCCATGAGGAGGTGGAAGACAAGAGTGTTCTCAAGAAGACATCATTAACAACAAAAATCATGACTTGGAATTGACACATCACCAAAAATTCCATGTTAGTAGTGTCGTGTCATGTCATGTCATGAGTGATCATATGCCACATTATTATTGTGGACCATGTACATTATCTTCAAATGCATTGTAAAATGGAAGTCCAAATAACGCACATGATTATGGAGAGTCATGTAAGTTGAGAAGTCTTAGGAAGTTGAATAGTCATAGGGTTAGTCAAAGAGTCACAAAGGGGAAGCATCACCCTTTTGGTTATATAGACCCCCTCATTGTGTGAGAAAATAAGTTTTTCACCTTGGCTCCTCTTGTAAGGCATTAGAGAGATCAACTAGATCTTTGAGGAGCAAGGAGTGGCTCTAATGTCCCACTATTGGTGCTAGTGATGTACATTGTAAACATTTGTCTTGGAACTTTTTCTTAATAACAAAATCATTTTAAGGCCAACACGTTCTTCATGCATGGACTATGAATGCTTGTAAGGCTATTCTGTGGATGCTTATATTTCATGTTTTCTTTCACATGTACTAAGATAGTTGAACTATTTCGGTTATTTTAGTGCTTATCTTATTGAGAATGTGCTGTAATGGTTGTTATAGTTGTCCGCGGGATAATAAAAAAATCTTTCCTTGATGTTGATTGTAACTACCATCACATCCATTGTGGACTATTCCACTGGATGTTAGACAAAGCCTTTTGGTTCATGTGTGTCTCTTCCTGGGTGATATTATTACCTCTCACTTAGGGGCTCACTTTTCTCTTCCCTTTGTAGTATAAGAACCTCGACATAGTTGCAACTTCACACTCACCAGGCTCACCTCCCTTGCTTTTCAAAGACACCATTGCATCACTCTCCTGTGCTGACAGCTAGAGCCAAGGAAAATATTTAAGGAGTTGGTAACTAGGCCTTTATATTGGATGGGACTCCTACACCAAACAACGTGATGTATAATTAGGACTTTATCTGGGAGATCCCCTTGGTTAACATATTTATAGGATTGTCAACAAAATGGCGCTAGAAGGTTGGCTAGACGGCATGTTGTGCTCGTTGAGTTTGGTTTGAATCTCTTATTTAAAATGTCTCTTCCACAAGTCATAAGCCCGAGATGCTTTTCTAAAGAGCTTAATTGTACCATCCTTGTGGAAGTTATTCATAACTTGTCTAAATTTAAGTTCAATGGTGAGGGTGAATCAACTTTTCATGAAAATCTATTTCATGTCGTCCGTCTCTGTTTTTCAAACAGAATATGTTGCAAAGATGTCATGGCTAGATTACTCACCCTCACATTCGAAGTGTTAGTGTGAAAATTATTGGAATGTGTACCAAAAATCTCACTTAAGTCACTAGGTGGCAAGTGACCCTAACAATAATTTGATGGTTGCTGTCATTCTAGATTTGCGATACAAATGAGAAATATGCAGTAAAGGAAAACAAGATCCAAAACAAATAGCAACAAAATAATGTATCCAAAATAATAACCCAATTGGAAAGACAATTTTAAATGAATAAATGTTTATTGATAACACTCGATGAAGGAGATTTACAGATTGGTCTCTAAGTCCCCCTTCGTGGGATGGGTCCTTTGATATCTTTGATGCTTCATAAATAGAATTCCCTCTCTCAATCGTGTGAAAAAACCCAAACAAAGGTGAAGAACTCAAATGGGAGCTCAAGAAAATGACAATAGTGTTAATGATGATAATGATCATGGTGAAGAATGGATGAAAAACCCTCCTTTATATAGCAAAGTATGGAGTTAATATTGAAAATGGAGAATAATAAAATATTATTGACCAAATTTAGATCTAACTACTTGGAATACTTTATTATATTTATTGGAGAGGGAAAATGCATTTAAAATGGTTAAATTCCTTTATTTATAAATAATTAACAAATAAAATTATTTATTAATTATTTCACGAGAAACAAGAAACTTGTGAAATCAAATAATTACTAAATAGTGGTTTAATAATTATTCTAATAACAGAAATAAGGAAATTCAAAAAAATAATTATTTATTTAATTATTCCTAAGGGATAGTCAAATGTGACAAGAAATAATTATTAAATAATGATTTAATAATAGTTCCTAGAGAAAATTAAATAAATAATGATTTATCTAATTATTCTCATGGGGTTTTTTGATTTAAATCAATTTTTTAAAAATAAAAGTGGTTTACTAATTTATTTTCCATAGTGAAAGTGATTTTAAATTAAATCCACATGGTGCATTTTGATTCACCTAGTTAGAAATGACTAAGTGATCATTTTTTGTTGATAACACGAAGTTCGTGTTAATCGATGGTGTCATACATTACCCATTGCTTCTATTCATTCACTCAACTAGCTTGCCAAGAAGCTTCATAAATCATTCGATAAGTATAACTACCAAGATGTTTGTGGAAGAATCAATATTTTAAGAATGAAGCCTAATGAATCAATTGAGGACTTTTCTGATCAATTCCATCACCTTTTTTATGAAATTCCTAAAAAACACTTGAACTGGGATTTCTTGAAATGAGAGTTTGGGCACTTGGTTCTTGTCTCTTCATACGGTGAACTTGAACCTACTAATTTTTCTGCTTCCCCAATTCTTGGGAACCATGAGACACCTTAAATTTTAGAGGAAGAGCTTATTGCCCCTTTTTTCCTTTGGCCTCCTTCCTTTCCAGTCTCGATGCGGGTGCCTCCTTGTGGTGGTTGTAAAACTGGGAAATATGAAAATCAAATATCCAGCCCATCTTCTCATTCTTCTTCCGCTTTTCATGATTCAGATTCAATGGACGAAATTATAGAATGGCTCATGAATCCTACGACGAAGACTCACTCCTCCATTCTACAAGTTGATGTCACCATTCAAAACTCTAGTCTCAGACCTAATCCATATTTCTATTATCCTCTATCATCTACACATCTCGACTCTTTGTACCATGACTCGCTTGATGATTCTGCTCCACCAACTAGATTTTCACATTCTCTTGATTCTCAAGCTGCTGGCTCAAATTATGATTAGGTACAAAGAAATCACATTACGCAAGTAGAGGAGTAAAAAGGTGAAGATGATTTCAATATTTCCTCTCTTTTTTAAAATGTTCCATATGAAGATATTGTGTTTCCATTATTGAATGATTCTCAATTTGCTAATCTCGGTAGAGAATCCAATGAAATCAATTCTTTCAATCAACCCCTAACCTTGGGGAGTGATCATTCTAATGATGATAACTCTATTTCTATATGCCATGACGAATGCCCAAGAACATCATATGATCTTTCGTTTTCTCATGAAGATTTTAATTTAGATCTAGAATCTAGTTCGGTCAAAGAAGATATTCATATCGAAACTTCCTCTTCACATCACTATCCCTTGTGTCCTACCGTTTTCAATGCATCTACTTGCAACATAGATACTCCATGCTCTTATGTTTCTTCCTCTGATGAGCTATCTGCTTGATGGACGCAAGGCAGTGGGGCTATCCATGATGAAATTGAAAATAGTCAAATCATAGAGTACCCTTCCCAACCCTCACCATCTCTTCTCCTGCATGAAGACAACTCTTCAAATCAACTTTCTCATGAGATCCTACAGATTCATTTATCTTTGAATTTGCAATAAGAAGATCCTTTCCACTTGAGTAATCTGATTGTTGAAGTTGAAAAATATGGTGAAATCTGTGACACAGATGGCTTCCATCTGGTGAGAAGTATTGAAACCAATAACAACAACTATCCTCAAACCATGCATGATATGTTTCAAGATTCAAAATACGATTCTACAATCCTGGAAAGTTCTGGGACCGGCCAGAGAGTTGAGGCACTTAACCTTCCATTGTTGGTTATGTCAGGATCCTAGATTTGTTGATCAACTATAGTGGATAGCATGCTCAAGGTGATGAAATGTTTTTGTGCCTCTAGGTGGAGGTCGTGAAGAACACATTTAGTTTCATGTGATGCATCTTCCAACTTATTAAACTGAGCATCTAATACATTGTCTTGATTTAAGAGACGCTTCTTCACTTCAAGATCTGAAGTCATCATCGCTTGCTAGAATAGGTTCTTGACGTTCTCTCACAAGGGATAAATAGGTGCATTCTTCTTCGCAAGAACGCCACTCCAATCAGAAATTTGACTGAACATATGTTGTGACTCATGCATAAATTGTGGCAAAGTGTTGTGGAAAGAGGTTGCTATCTCAATCTTGTCAGCTATATGCTTCTTGTAGAGTGATGACCGATATGATGAACATTGCTGCAGGGTAGTGATAGTATCCCGGAGTGCAATATTCTTGGTGAAAATTTTCTTACATGCTGCTTCAACAAAAGTACAACACTCGACAGGGGAACATGTGATGATATCTTCAGGCTATTCTTTGGTGAAAGGAGAAAGTGTAGGCCACAATGACTGCGGTTTGGAATGAACATCACTCACCCGAGCCTATAACCCATTTTCTCAAGGCGTAATTATGTTTTTACTATAGTGGTGATGTTGTGATGATGTTTATGTTCGTCACAAGTAACTTGAAGATCTGTGCACCGAATCTCGGTCTTAACTAGATGATTCTCCAACTAAGATACATAAGAATGAATGAACTGGAACAATTGCGGTGAAAACCATGTGCTAAGGGTGTTTATTGAAACTGTATTAGGCATTGGAAGTCAAGATTGCAGTGGTTGGCCACTAGAAACCAAGCGCTTTGTCAAAGCCTATGGTGAAGATTCTCTCTATAGAGTACCCTTTTTATTTTGCGCAATTCTGTGAAGAACAAGGGCCAGAATAAAATAAATGAGATCATGTCGCTGGGTGGCAAGGGAGATCACCTGTCAACACTGTTATGGGTTTTTCATGAAAACAGTGACTTACTCAACAGAGATGAGCAAAGTGTTGGAAGAAGAGGGAGGAGGTGAGGTAGCGGTAGAAGGAATAATGGTTGATGTTGGAGGAATGGTAGTGGTAGGAAAAATAGTAGAAATAATAAAAGTTGAATTTGTTTCTATGTCTTCTAACTCATCAACGGTAGTAGTTGAATATGGATGGTCAGATAAGGTCTCTTCTAATGAAAGAGGTGACTCATCAGAAGCTTTATGCGGGGATGGGGGATGTTCTTAAATAGTGGGAACAACAGGAATAATGGATGAGGGCTCGAAATCAAGGTTAGTGATGGTGGAGGCATGGGTAGTGTGACGGGTTTGGCGAGATGAAGGGGAAGTAGGGGTGGTGGTGGGTGGAATGGTGGCTGCGATAGTGGGCAGTGAAATAGACACATGAGTGACTTGGTGTACATGAGTAGCTTATTCAACTAAAGAACCTAACTCAATCCAAGTAGCATATGTCGAGTTCACACACTCCTTATCTTTCTTCAGTAGGGATTGATATCTTCTAGCATACCTCTAGAGTGCTTGTGTGAGGGTGAAGGGGCATATCCGACAAGTCTCATTGCATCAAAATTGTATAGGTCCTTCCCATCTTGCTTCCATGACAAGGCTGGTGGCTAAGTGATGACTTCATTATGTAAATCGTTCTCCCTGATGTAGAACGACAACTTCTGAATAACAAAATTTGTAGGACAAACATGTAACGAAAAGAGATAATAAGAACTATGAGTTATACTAATCTAGACCTAATGAGCATACTGGTTAAGCAGAGGGAGTATCACTTGTGAAATAGTTCTAGTCACAACATCCATTTTGTTGAACCAGTGGCTAAATGAAATATCATTAAATTCTTTGTTGATAGTGTCTTCACTACTACACCATGGTGCATAAGCATATGAAAGAGGTCTACCTTCTGCAATTGTGGTGGGGTCTCAGCCTTTTAGAGTGCACCATTTGTACATAGCAAGTCGAAGAAGCAGAAATCCAAAAATAAAAAATGTGGTTCAGGTATAAACATCATGAGCGACTTCAAATAAATCATTAAGGAGATAGCTTGACCAATTTAGCTGGTCCCCTTACACGCAAGCCTCTACAACTGATATGGCATCCAACAAACATTCTTCAATGGTAAAATGACACATGAATTTAGTAGCGATAATGGTGGCAACAAATCGAACTGAAATATTATTGATCATATCAAGAAAATCCTTGCGCCCTTTTTTGGTGTTTCCATTATTTTTGTACAAATTAATCTCTTCTGTCTTATTTATGCATTTAATAGTTCTTTGAAAAGACAAGCTAACATCAGCACCATAAGCAGACAATCCTGTGAGTTTGTAATATCTTCTTCATGGATGGCACTTGAAAGAACCCTCATAGAGCCGACTGATTAATAAATTTGTACAACACATTACTTTCCTAGTGGTGCCAAAACAGGTAACTCGCGTATAAGAAGGAGAGTGAACTCTTTCAAGGGACAAAAATTTGCTTTTACTTTCTGGGTAGAGTGGGCATTGGGACGGGTATTGGGCTCCATAAAGACATCATTTTGGATCATAGGGAACAACAACATATCCGATAGGTCATTATCAACAATAGTGGTTTTCTCATACTTCCTCAAGAGGTCGTCCGGGGAGTGGATATTAGAATCAATAGGGTACAAATTGACAACAAATTTAACTTAAAGAACCATGGTTGCAGAACGATGAGTATACACAAAATGAACAAGGGGGAAATACGTAAATGAGGGTTCAGGGATAGGTGGTAACAAAGATAGAGCATAAATATAGAACTCTATAAAGAAAAAGGTGAAAATGGAAATGAATGGCAAGCATATATGAAATAGTTGACGAGGTGGAGAACTTAGCCATTATGCATGATAAATGTGAATTAGACTCAAAGAAGTGACAAATTTTTTTGGCATGTATCGAGGAATGTCATGATCTAACATAAAATATAATGGTAGAAAGAAATATTATTGAGGATTGGGAAATGGATTTGGTAACTAACTCAGACATGACAGGAAGTGATGACAGAGAGGATGAGCATTAATGAAACTGACACAACAAGATACGACAAAAGCTCCTTGACCACAATGGGTTGCAGTGGGTCGCAACTGAAAACATAACAACATACTTGCGGAAAAGTCTTAAGACAAAAACTTCCAAATTGACAAAAGACTTATTGATACAAATATCCTAACTCATACCTACTAATATCTCAAAGAGAGGACACTTTACTTCGAGGTTGAAGAAAAAAAATAGGGCTTCAAGTGAGTTCCATTCACCCATCCAGAGAAAAGTGTACCATCTAATTGAGAAAGTCGAAGAGCACTAGAATATTTGATTTCCACAACATAAAAATGACCAAGAAAATGCATCTAAAGCTTACAAGGATTGTTGTGATACTTACTATCATATAGTAATACCTGGTCGCCCATAGAAAATGATTTATTCTTGATATATCGATTGTGCCAAGCCTTCTGGCGCTCCTTCTCAATGGTTTGATGGAAATAAGCAAGAAATCAATGCTCATCAAGTTGTAATAATTCATGCACCCATTCGGAAATGGACTCATCTTTAGACATTCAAGTTGCATGAGAAATAAAAGTATTGGGAACAATGAACTCAACAAGAATAACAACTTCTTTCCCATAAACCAATTCAAAAAGAGTGTACTTGTGCAACCATGTGACTGTATTTCTGTAGGCCCATAAAGTAGCAGGAACTCATTCATCCCAATCATCTCTATTGGTGGATAAAACCTTAGTAAGTCCTTTTTCTAATTTTTTATTAAAATCTTCGACAATACCATTAGCTTGCAGATGATAAGGAGTGCTCTTATGGTGTTGTATCATGAAATTATGTAGAAGAGCTTGGATTGTTTCATTGATGAAATGGGAGCCTTGGTCACTTGTAAGACTTCAACGACAACCAAACCCAGTAATAATGTTTTCAAAAATAAAACGAGCAGTCATATTAGCAGTGCAATCTTTAACATAAGCGACTTCCACCCAATGAGTCAAATAATCTGTTATGGTAATGATATATCGAGCATGCGAATGACAAGAAGGAGGGTGAATAGGCCCAATAAAATTAGTAGCCCATTTCTCAAAAGTAGCAAGGGCTTGTACTAGATACAAGGGAATTTCATCATGACACGACGGTTGGCCAATCTGTTGATAGACATTGCAAGTATTTGCATATTATTTCACATCCTTAAAGAGAGTCGGTCACCAGAGGCCATCTTGCAAAACTTTTTGGGCAATAGTTTTCCCTACAACATGACCTCCTCCAATTCCAACATGAAATTCCCATAGTATGCCTTCACGTTCATGATCAAGAATACAACAATGCAAAACTTGATCTAGTCCCATTTTATATAGTTTTCCTACAATATGTTGGTAGTCTGTTATGAATCCAGCTCACAAAAATATAGAAAAGATAGATCAACGACTTAAAAATCAGCCTCTTCGAGGGGGCAACCTCCTTTACATTACACAAATGAATAATTCTTGGATGACACAAATGACAAGTCCTCCTTTTTATATATAGGAGTCTAAGGGGTCATAATATAATCAGAGTTGACATAACAATAATAAAGTGAGGGAACAACAATAACAATAGTGGGCTTATATGGGGTACAATAATAACAATATGGGGACTACATGGGCACAACAATATAATAAGGGGGTTGCACTAATAACAATAAGGGGTTATACTAGTAGTATAGGGACCTCACATGCCCCTCTCCTTCAAAAAGTGTTGTCTTCAATGCTTGAGTAGTTCTGGATGCTTCTGTATAAAATTCTCGTCCTCCCATGTGGAATCTTTAGCGGGTAAGTTCTTCCACTTGACGAGGTAGTCTGAAATTGATTGATTTCGTAGCTGTCAGATTCTTGTTTCTATGATTGCTTCAGGTTCCAATATGATTTTCTATCCTCGTCAAGTTCTAATAATATTGTTTGAATCGGGAGCTTGTCACCTATAACCTTATTTAAGCATGAAACATGGAAAACAGGGGGCACTCAGGAAGATGCAGGAAGCTCCAATTTGTATGCCATAGCACCAATATTTTTTAACGCCTTGTACGGACCATAATACTTTGGTGATAATTTATTATCCTTCTTAGCTTGCTTGAGGGACATTTATTTGTATGGTTATAGTCATAGAAATACCCAGTGACCTATATCAAAACTTCTTTTGCTGCGGTGTTGATTTCCCTGTTGTTTCATTCTATTTTGTGCCAAAGTGAGGTTATCCTTTAAGAGTTTGAGAACTTGTTGTTGATGCTCGATGTGACCTTCCACTACTTGAACCTTAGAATTTTCTTTTAAAGATGATGTGATGGACAATGGATGATATCCATAAAGTGCCATAAATGGGGTAATTTTTGTTGTAGTATGGAAGGAAGTGTTATACCACCATTCAGCCAAAGGCAACCACTTGACCCATTGTGTTTGTTTATCAAATATAAAGAAACAAAGATATCGTTCCAAAAAATTGTTTGCTATCTCAGTTTTCCCATTAGATTGAGGATGATAAGATGAGCTAAGAGCTAATTGAGTACCCGAATATTTCACCTCTTGTACTCCAAAGAAACATTTGGAGTTTTTTTACATATAATTGTTTTTCCTCCAATAGTTTGAGCACCCTGTCAACATTTTGAACGTGATCCTTCAAAGACTTGTTATAGATTAGTATATCATAAATATAGGTTTTAACCCTGTTAGCGCTTGAAATTTCACCTCAGGCTGAGACAGATAAACCTCAAGGCTACATCAAACCATTTAGCCTCGTAGCTAGCCCTACGGGGCAGGAGAAGGCTCTCTCCGGTCTATCTCGTAAAATATCCAATAGATGAGATGACCAATAAGTTAACACTGATATTAGGCTAGTAAACTGATCAGAAAGATTGATTTTGGGGTTTTTGGGTTTTTGGTGGCAAATTGAGGAGAGGGCAATTTTGGGTGTGGGGATGGGATACAGTTTCTGCAGGGGGTTCCTTGGGGCGAGGTAGGAGACAGTGTTGATGCCTTTAACTGAAGTGGATGGTCAGGAATGAAAGAAAGAGAGCTAAAGAGAGCAAACAATAACTTTTAATTCTCTTTAGACAGTAGAAAACATTGAAATTAAACAAACTTAAAAGCAGAGCATGGCAAGCATGAATTCTTACTTTAACACTTCATTTGTTTAATGTGCAGAAGTAAAGAAAGGAAATGAATCACATAAAAAAGCTTAAAAGAACATTGAGAAACACGCCATCAACACATGAGTCCACAAGAATCCCAAAGAGGACTGCAAAATCCTGGTCTTCCTTAGCCAAAAATTGCAGAGATACAGTGAAATAATATAATGATAGCTTCTCCCTCAAGAGTCCAACCTTCCAACCCCTCAAAATGACTAAGAAAATACATCATATAGGCAAGCTAACACCTTTACTTGCCTCTAGGGGTCGAGCTCATCCTTCTAGGAGCTGTTTCAACCACTTCTAAACTTAGCACTACAAACTAGGCAGTCAAAACAACTTGCCTCTATAAACTAGGAAACCAATCCATTCATTACATGTTTGATATTTCATGCATGAATCTTATAGAATAGGTAAATGAGTGTCATGGTAACATGAAAATACATTAATTACATCAAAGAGGTTGAAAAATCCCATCTCAAGTCAAAACTGGTCAAAGCTGGGCGAATTCCTGAGCTGTAGATGAATTTCCTGTGAAAACTGCCCAACATGTCGCGCATCTGCCTGACATGTCGTGCGCCTTTGGAGCTATGTTTGGGGAACTTGCAGGTGGCCAAATTGGGCACGATTAGGCTTGTTGGAAAGGTATGTGAGTCTACTTTCAAACCCAACTAGAATTTTGGGATTTATAGTTCATTTTCCCTGTCAAAACTTAATTCTCCCAAGACAGCTGTCTGCAGTTCAAAAAGGTGGCAGAAAGTCAAATTTTGCATGTTTTTTGACTTTTTGGAGGCCCAAAACATGACAAAATCTCAAGTCCATCCATGTGCATATGTAAATTTGCATGAAAAATATAGAAATGCTGAGTTTTTGTCAAATGGAGTTGCCGGGACGACGCGTCTCACCGGGGGTGAGACGCGTTAATGAGCAAAAACTTGTAAATTGCCAAAAAATACCAAAAATGATCCAAAATGCTCAAAATTTTTTGAAATTTGTGCTGTGGCTAAGCTATTTAGTACTATGCTCCTTTAAGGAAGCCTCGGCCAAGATATGGAGGGGATCAGGCCTTTTTCTCCATTTTAGTGCCTTTGCCAACCGCCTTTGAAGCACTTTCATCTTTGCCTTGCACACGTGCATCCTTGCCCAGTAATGGTTTTTCATGTTCCTCAGCAATCTTTTCTCTTGGTTGGCCTTAGCCAACAGCCTCTCCAAATGTGCATTTTCCTGGATGAGCATGGACTCTCAGTCAGCAGGAAATGGGTTACCGGGTCTTCTCGGTTCAAGATTCGGTCACTACGAATCCTCCATAGCTCATCAAGTGCTTTCTCCTCCTCCAACTGTTTGTTGCGCTACTCCAGGTAAGTGATGGTCCATTGGGCACCCTCAAATCTCCTCTTAAGCGATTTGATGAATTAAAGGAGGCTTGAGCAATTCTGAAATGAGTTGGGGGAAGCTAGCTTGACATGTCGCGCAGCACGTCCAACAAGTCGCGCCCCTCTCAACTTGTCGCGCCCGTTGCAAAATTCCATTATGTGAGACCCTCTGACATGTCGCGCACCTCCCAACATGTCGCGCTTTTTCAGGAGGCTTTTGGAGGCCTTCCCGGTGTCAGAATCAAGCGCAGGATAGCTCGTTGGAAATTTCTTTGAGTCTACCTTCCAACCCAACTGGAATTTTAAAATTTGGAGCTGATTTGACCTGTCAAAGATCAAATCTCCCAAGACTGGTCAAAAAGTTCCAAATGAGGCTGCCTCAAGGAAGAGTGCTATTCCAGTCAACTTTTGAATGCCTTCCTCAACCCCAAATTTAGCTCATGATAGCTCATTGGAAATCTCTTTGTGTTTAGTTATCATGTTACCCATCAAGAAAATCATTTGGCCAACCAAGCTAGGAGAAAACTTGATTTTCCCAAGGTCACTCCAGAGGTGTCTTTGATTCTCCTGAGGCAACGGTATTCTTGACATTTCTCTCAAACCATGACACCTATGCAAAAAGTGAAGGAAATTTTTCTTCCTTGGCATGTTTTGGACAAAAACCTCTTTCAGTTTTGAAAAAATCATCTTTTATTTCTCTGGAACATTATTTGAGTGTGACTAGTCCCGATGTGTGAAACAAGGAATTTTGTCGAAATGGAGCGAAATGAAGGGGATAGGGGGCTTCTAAATTCTTGGGGAAATTTTTTGGAGTGGGGAGGGATGTTAGGAAGTAGG